>CAWWDY010002146.1:0-54181 GCA_963942605.1 Poecilus cupreus | reverse complement strand
TTGCATTATTTATATAGAAAAATTATTCATTATATTCATAACGGAGAATATCCAGTCGGTATTTTTTGCGATTTTAGTAAAGCCTTCGACTGCGTCGATCATTCGCTGTTGCTTAACAAACTAGAACTTATGGGTATACGTGGCGTTGCGTTAAACTGGATTTCTTCTTTTCTAACCGATATACTGCAGTTTGTTTCGATTAATCATTTTAATAATACATCAAATAATGTTGCTTATTCCGATTTAACAAAAATTAACGTTGGTTTGCCTCAGGGCACAGTGCTTGCCCCAATTCTTTTCATTATCTTTATTAATGATTTAAGTGCCGCTCTTACTAATGATTGTGAATCTATCATGTACGCCGACGATACTACTCTTTTAATTTCTGATAAAAGTAAATCTTCTCTAATTGATAAGTGTAATTTAAATATACACTTTTTAAGCACGTGGTGCTCTACAAATAAACTGTTTTTAAATGACAATAAAACTAATATTATTCGTTTTCATACAATAAGTCCCAAAAATAATGACATTCAAGTAAATATTCAGTTTGATGATAAACATTTAGACAGTTGTACTTCAACCCGTATATTAGGTCTCACTGTAACAGAAAACTTGAATTGGAATCTCCATTGTAATGAACTTGTCAGTAAATTAAATATTGTTTGTTATCAATTTCGTCATCTAAAGCAATACTTAAATATTAGCCAACTTCTTATGTTTTATTATGCAAGTGTAGAGTCTCGTATGAGATATGGGATATGTTTATGGGGAAATTCAAGTGCTATTAAAAAAGTATTTATTGCCCAAAAACGAATTATTCGTTGTTTAGCTGGAGTAAGTTACTTATATTCATGTCGTGAATTCTACAAAAAATTCAACATCTTAACTGTTATAAGTTTGTATATTTATGAAACTTGCATTTTTATTTTCAAAAACCAAAATACTTTTGCAAAGACATTTGATATTCATAATTATAACACTAGGCATAATAATAATTTCTATGCACCGGTAGCCAAACTAAATGTTGTTAAAAATTCTCCTGAAATATTTGGTTTAAAATTGTTCAATAAATTACCTGAGAGTTTAAAACAAATTAATAACTTAAAACATTTTAGGAAAGAACTAAAAAAATATTTAATCCTCCATACTATTTACACTCTAGAAGAATATTTCAGCATATAAACATATCATAAGCATAAGCATGTATT
Source organism: Poecilus cupreus (assembly GCA_963942605.1). Taxonomy (NCBI): domain Eukaryota; kingdom Metazoa; phylum Arthropoda; class Insecta; order Coleoptera; family Carabidae; genus Poecilus; species Poecilus cupreus. The sequence goes on along the minus strand of CAWWDY010002146.1, from coordinate 52,970 downwards.
AAATTTTTTTATGTATTTTTTGACGCTTTCTATACACTGTTTTGTGTCTTTGGAAATAAATATCTTTATTATTATTATTATTATTATTATTATATACATGAATATGACAGTTTAAATACTTGACAACGGCGTTTTGTAAGCTTTTGCATGCTTAAAACAGCAATTTTATCTAGATTTCACCAACATTAGCCATTATACACGACAGAAACATGAATATGACTGTTTAAATACTTGAAAACAACGTTTTCTATGTTTTTGCAAGCTGAAAACAGCTATTTTATCTTGATTTTGCAAACATAAGCCATTACAGACGACTTATACATGAATATGACAGTTTAAATACTTGAAAACGGTGTTTTGAATGCTTATGCATGCTTAAAACAGCAATTTTATCTTGATTTCACCAACATTAGTCATTATACACGACAGAAACATGAATATGACAGATTAAATATTTGAAAACAGCGTTTTCTAGGTTTTTGCAAGCTGAAAACAGCTATTTTATCTTGATTTTGCAAACATAAGCATTACGCACGACATATACATAAATATGACAGTTTAAATACTTGAAAACGGTGTTTTGTATGCTTTTGCATGCTTAAAACAGCAATTTTATCTTGATTTCACCAACATTAGCCATTATACACGACAGAAACGTGAATATGACAGTATAAATACTTAAAAACAGCATTTTGTATGTTTTTGCAAGCTAAAACCAATTCTTTTAACTTGATTTTGCAAACATAAGCCAATACGCACGACATATACATGAATATGACAGTTTAAATACTTAAAAATGGTGTTCTGTATGCTTTTGCATGCTTAACACAGAAATTTTATCTTGATTTCACCAACATTAGAAATTATACACGACAGAAACATGAAAATGACATTTTAAATACTTGAAAACAGCGTTTTGTATGTTTTTGCAACCTGAAAACAGCTATTTTATCTTGATTTTGCAAACATAAGCCATTACACACGACATATACATGAATATGACAGTTTAAATACTTGAAAACGGCGTTTTGTATGCTTTTGCATGCTTAAAACAGCAATTTTATCTTGATTTCACCAAAATTAGCCATTACACACAACAAAAACATGAATATGACAGTTTTAATACTTGAAAACAGCTACTACATGTGGTTTCACTTTTTGGAGTTTGAGCCATTGGCTCCCTTGTTCCGAATTCATTGATTGATAGGTTTTATGATACGGGCTGCTATAGCCCTTCCGGTTTAATCCGGATGGCAGTCAGTGGTGATAATTTCTCTATGTATCACTGAGAAAATGTTTCGGGCGCCGAACCCTGTACGGTGCCATCTCGTCGTAGTCGACTGACTGTCGTACAAGAATGTTTTCATGCACACTCATACCACCAAATACTTTGGTGGCTTGTGTGAGCATGAATTCACGGACCGTTGTGACCTTTAGGTCGCGGTGAATATTGGCGTTGCGGACGTACCAAGGAGCGTTGGTTATTACCCTCAGGGCTCGGTTTTGAAAAACCTGAAGCTTTTTCATCTGCCGTGGAGTAGCGCAGCCCCATGCTGGTGCCGCGTACAGCAGTTGAGGTCTGATGATGGTCTTGTAGACCCTCAACTTATTAGCGAGCGATAGTTCGCTCTTTCGTCCGATCAGCGGCAACAGCTGCATCATGGTTTGCTTCGCTTTCTGCACGGCAGATTGAATGTGGCTATGGAAATTAGCCCGTTGGTCTATGATTGCTCCAAGGTACGTTACCTTGTCGCGCCAGGGTATCGGACGCCCGAACATCACCAGACTGCCATGCGGTTTGAGCCGCCTCCTCGTGATGAGGATGGCAGTGCTCTTGTCCGGATTCACAGCTACCCTCCACTTGATGCACCAGCGCTCCACAGCATTGACTGCTTGTTGGAGTCGCTTTGTCACAAGTTTCGGGCTGTGGCTCTGGCTAAGCAAGGCCGTATCATCTGCGTATTGCGCAAGGCTAGTGTTGTCCTCCATCTTCGGCATGTCACTGACGAAGATGTTGAAGAGGAGTGGTGAGATCACCGAACCTTGCGCTACGCCCGCTGTCGCTGTTTTTTGTTGGAGAGCGCTCCGTCGAACCTAACCCGAAACTTCCTCCGACTGAGGTAAGATTCAATAACTTGCACCAAGTACAGTGGATACTTGAGCTGCAGCAACTTCGCTAGGAGCCCTCTGTGCCACACTTTATCAAACGCTTTGGCTACGTCCAAGAACACACCACCGGTGGCCATCTTCTTGTTAAGCCCACTCGTAGCATATTCCACGACTCGCACTAGTTGGTGCGTGGTGGAATGCTTATCCCTAAAGCCGAACTGTTCCGGAGGAATTATATTGTTGTCGACCGTGTGCTGCAGAAACAGCTCATGAAGAACCTTCTCGGCCACTTTGGCCAGCAGGTTCAACAGGCTGATTGGTCTGTGATTCTCCGGAAACTTGGCATCTTTGCCTGGCTTCGGGATGGTGATAACAGTGGCTTGTTTCCAAGAAGATGGAAAGTGTCTCAGACGTAGTGTAGCATTGATTATGTTTGTCAGTGCGACAACAGCTCTGGGTAGCAGAGCTCTAAGCGCAGCGCCTGGAATCCCGTCAGGGCCAGGCGCTTTGCGGATTTTAGTCTGCTGCAGCAAGTATGCAACTTTCTTGGGCGTGGTAAATTTTATCGGCGAGTGCTGGGTTTCTCGCATTTTCCTGGCAACTTTACGATTTGTGCTGATGATGAAATCAAGATCAGCATGTTCGTAGTTGGGCGAACATTGGCGCTCGAGGCTCTCTGCAATAGCTTCGGCTTTATCTGAAGCCGTATATTGCAGACCTCCAGTGCTGTGAATCACTCGGGCTGGTGCCTTTTTGTGACGCAGCGCTTTGCTGAGACGCCAGAACTTGGTGTCTTCATCATCAGCTGATGCCAGGCATTTTTTCCAGCACTCGTTACGATGTTGACGGATCGCGTCTCGCAACTCAGTGGTAGCTCGGTTGTAGATCCTCTTGTCTTGAGGATCCCAACTTCGCTGCCAGTTTCGCCGAGCTAGCCTACGTTCCACGATGAGACGTAGAATTTCAGGGGGTAGTTTTGGACCTGGAGCCGTCCTGGTAGGGATGGTCTGGCTACAGGTGGTGATGGCTTGTTGGATCTTTTTAGTAAGATCATCAACAGCAGCCTCAAGCTGTTGCACGGAGATTATGGCTGGTAGTGGACCTAAGTCTCTTTCCAGCACATCCGTGAACAGCTGCCAGTCAACCTTGCGGCTTGTGTTTGGCTGGTTGATGCTACACGCACCAAGCTCCAGGTCTAGCACTATGGGGTTGTGATCCGATGACAGATCTAACGTATAGTTACAGTTAACGCTCCGAAGCACGGCGATGTCGAGAATATCAGGGGCGTAACCCCTAGCGTCATAATATGTTGGTTCGTCCGGACCGACAACATCAAGCTGCTGTTGAGTAGCTACTCTGAGCAGGGATCTACCCCGCCCATTAGTTACTCTACTCTGCCATGCCGGATGTTTGGCATTGAAATCACCAGCCAGGATGACCGGCAGGTTGTCCTCGTTGAGGATGGACCTAATGTCATCTGGCTCTAGTGGTTTCGATGGCGAGTTGTAGCAGCTGACCACGCGAACGGGGCCCAGCCTTTCGGTGTTCACGACCACACCGCAAGTTTCCAAGTTAATAAGTCCTGGAGAATCAACGCCCGAGTGTTCGAGCGTCCTCCGGACAAAAACAGCGGTGCCGCCATCGTTTCCATCACGGTCTTGGCGGTGCGTCGTGTAGTTCCGAAGACTGCGCGTGTTGTGATGTGGCTTTAGGAACGTTTCCTGCACCAACACTATGTCGGCCCGGAGCCTATGACACAGCTCTTCGAGCTCGTTTAATTTCTCGTGAATGGAATTTGCATTCCACGAGACGATCCTCAGCTTGCTGGCGGGGTTTGTTCTAATTGCTGCCATTTGTAAAGGTAGCAAGTAGAGTAGGTAGCGTATTTAGCGCTAATTTCAGGAGGTCGCCAGTGTTTTTGACGCTGGACAGTTGCTGCACGAAGTCGAGCAAGCTGTTGCAGACAGCTTCCAGGTTAATGCCGGACAGCAAGTCGATCAGCCTGTTGAGGCTGCTGCTGTCGTTGATGCTGCTGGATTTGCTGCTGCTGATGGTTTTGCTGCCGTTTTTGCGGCCGCTTTTACCTTTAGCAGCAGCTGGCTTCTGCTTAGGCTTTTTGGCCTTGAGTTTAGCCGCTGGTTTGCTAACAGTTGCAGTAGCTGTGGATGCAGCTTGTGCAGCGACTGGAATAGCAGTCAAAGTGATCACTGGTGCAGCAGCTGGAGCTGCTGCATTTGGTGCGGTGGCGGGAGTAGTGGTTTGTGGGTTTGTTGTTTGACCAACTGTGGCGGGTACCGTGTTGGCAACAACTTTAGCGTAGGAGCGCTTGCTGTTGGCCTTTTTTAGATCAACAGCTTGCTGATACACTCTGCAGCCACGGTAATTGGCAGTGTGCTGCTCATGACAATTAGCACATTTAGCGGTGTGCTGTTCGCGGTCTGTCTTTAGACACTCCTGGGTGGAGTGCATTTCACCACAACGAACGCATTTCCACGCCTTGTTGCAGCAGCTAGATGCATGTCCGAAGGACTGGCACCTATGACACTGCCCGGGAGCAGTAGATTTCCTCTTGGCTTCTACTGAAACCTTCAGAAAGAACAGATCAGTTAAATTAAAAATTGATCTGTTCGTCTCATTTTTTTCAAGTAGGACTGCTACTAAGTTCTGGGTTTTTCCCAGCCGGTACGCGTTTAAGGGTGAGAACCCTTTATCGCGCAATTCATTTATTATGTCTTCGATAGTCAAAGACTTTTCAATTCCGTGGATAACCACGTGCAGCGGTTTCTCCGACGGAAGTCTAAATGTAAAAAATTCAGCCTGAGCTGCCGATAACAGCGACTGCAACTTTCTGTAGTCGCTCACTGTTTCAGGTTGGATTTTAATTCCGTCTTTAGTCGTTTTTGACGACTTTACACGGATGTTTGCCTGGCGAATTGCATGCGCAGTCGCTTTCCACGAGCCCACATTCGTGACGAAGATGGGCGGTAGAGTGCGCTGCTTGCTAGTTCCAGCTGGTGCTGGGGAGGAATCAGGGTTAGAGGGCTCGCCCGAGGCCAACGTTTCGTTGTCTGTCAAGACTTCGAAACGGTTGCCTGTTGGCACAATCTGGGAATCAATTTTTTGTTTTTTAGCAGTATTTACTAATTTAAAGTCATCCGCATTTTCCTTGTCAGGATTTAACGCGGCTTTTACAGGAGTATGCGAAGCGCATATTTCCATAGGGGCTGATAATGGCGTTTCTCCTACCTTAGAGTTTGATGTCGACGCCGTTGGTTGGCTGGTGCCAGGTTCGGTCGCTGGTGCGTCAGTAAAGGTCACGACGGCACGTGGTCGGCCCCTCAGTTTGGCTTCCAAAAGCCTGTTTTTTTTGGATTTCAGATCCAGCAGTTTTTTCGTAGTTTTCGTAGTCAAACTACTCTTCTCATAAGCGCTGATAAGCGCCGTGAAGCGTTCCAACTCACTGATGGTTTGTGCCATCATAGCTCACTGCACAAAACACTAGAACTTAATTGTCTTTGTAGTTTTCACTAACAACACTTATTGAAATCGCAAAATGGCGAAACTAACTAACTACCTGACGGATGCCATACAGGTATAAACGCAGGTCAATCTACACCAGGTACACAAAAACACGTTGCACTAACACGTGCGTCGAAAAATTTCTACCTGCGAACAGGTAACGGTGCTCAGGTAGCCGTACGGCTTACTGGGTTACTCAGACTGTCAACCAGTCCAGAGGCCCAAGTAAGACAGATAGCGGGTACTCAGCGGGATGTTATTCGTCTGACGATCAGAGAGCAACTCCTTGAAAACAGCATTTTGTATGTTTTTGCAAGCTGAAAACAGCTATTTTATCTTGATTTTGCAAAAATAAGCCATTACAAACGAAATACTCATAAATATGACTGTTTAAATACTTGAAAACGGTGTTTTGTATGCTTATGCATGCTTAAAACAGCAATTTTATCTTGATTTCACCAACATTAGCCATTATACACCACAGAAACATGAATATGACAGTTTAAATTCTTGAAAACAGCATTTTGTATGTTTTTGCAAGCTGAAAACAGCAATTTTATCTTGATTTTGCAAACATAAGCCATTACACACGACATATACATAAATATGACAGACTAAATACTTGAAAACGGCGTTATGTATGCTTTTGCATGCTTAAAACAGCAATTTTATCTTGATTTTACCAACATTAGCCAATATACACGACAGAAACATGAATATGACAATTTAAATACTTGAAAAGAGCATTTTGTATGTTTTCGCAAGCTGAAAACAGCTATTTTATATTGATTTTGCAAACATAAGCCATTACACACGACATATACATGAATATGACAGTTTAAATACTTGAAAACGGCGTTTTGTAAGCTTTTGCATGCTTAAAGCAGCAATTTTATATTGATTTCACCAACATTAGAAATTATACATAGACATAAACATGAAATTGACAGTTTAAATACTAGAAAACAGCGTTTTGTATGTTTCTGCAAGCTGAAAACGAGTATTTTATCTTGATTTTGCAAACATAAGCCATTACACACGATCTATACATGAATATGACAGTTTAAATACTTCAAAACGGCGTTTTGTATGCTTTTGCATGCTTAAAACAGCAATATTATCTTGATTTCACCAACATTATCCATTATACACGACAGAAACATGAATATGACAGTTTAAATACTTGAAAACAACGTTTTCTATGTTTTTGCAAGCTGAAAACAGCTATTTTATATTGATTTTGCAAACATAAGCCAATACACACGACATATACATAAATATGACAGTTTAAATACTTGAAAACGGCGTTTTGTAAGCTTTTGCATGCTTAAAACAGCAATTTTCTTTTGATTTCACCAACATTAGCCATTATACACCACAGAAACATGAATATGACAGTTTAATTACTTAAAAACAGCATTTTGTATGTTTTTGCAAGTTGAAAACAGCTATTTTATCTTTATTTTGCAAACATAAGCCATTACACACGACATATACATGAATATGACAGTTTAAATACTTGAAAACGGTGTTTTGAATGCTTTTGAATGCTTAAAACAACAATTTTGTCTTTATTTCACCAACATTAGCCATTATACACGACAGAAACATGAATATGTCAGTTTAAATACTTGAAAACAGCATTTTGTATGTTTTTGCAAGTTGAGAACAGCTATTTTATCTTGATTTTGCAAACATAAGCCATTACGCACAATATACACATGAATATGACAGTTTAAATACTTGAAAACGGTGTTTTGTATGCTTTTGCATGCTTAAAACAGCAATTTTCTTTTGATTTCACCAACATTAGCCATTATACACCACAGAAACATAAATATGACAGTTTAATTACTTAAAAACTGCATTTTGTATGTTTTTGCAAGTTGAAAACAGCTATTTTATCTTTATTTTGCAAACATAAGCCATTATACACGACATATACATGAATATGACAGTTTAAATACTTGAAAACGGCGTTTTGTAAGCTTTTGCATGCTTAAAACAGCAATTTTATATTGATTTCACCAACAATAGAAATTATACATAGACGTAAACATGAAATTGACAGTTTAAATACTTGAAAACAGCGTTTTGTATGTTTCTGTAAGCTGAAAACGAGTATTTTATCTTGATTTTGCAAACATAAGCCATTACACACGATCTATACATGAATATGACAGTTTAAATACTTCAAAACGGCGTTTTGTATGCTTTTGCATGCTTAAAACAGCAATATTATCTTGATTTCACCAACATTATCCATTATACACGACAGAAACATGAATATGACAGTTTAAATACTTGAAAACAACGTTTTCTATGTTTTTGCAAGCTGAAAACAGCTATTTTATATTGATTTTGCAAACATAAGCCAATACACACGACATATACATAAATATGACAGTTTAAATACTTGAAAACGGCGTTTTGTAAGCTTTTGCATGCTTAAAACAGCAATTTTCTTTTGATTTCACCAACATTAGCCATTATACACCACAGAAACATGAATATGACAGTTTAATTACTTAAAAACAGCATTTTGTATGTTTTTGCAAGTTGAAAACAGCTATTTTATCTTTATTTTGCAAACATAAGCCATTACACACGACATATACATGAATATGACAGTTTAAATACTTGAAAACGGTGTTTTAAATGCTTTTGAATGCTTAAAACAACAATTTTGTCTTTATTTCACCAACATTAGCCATTATACACGACAGAAACATGAATATGTCAGTTTAAATACTTGAAAACAGCATTTTGTATGTTTTTGCAAGTTGAGAACAGCTATTTTATCTTGATTTTGCAAACATAAGCCATTACGCACAATATACACATGAATATGACAGTTTAAATACTTGAAAACGGTGTTTTGTATGCTTTTGCATGCTTAAAACAGCAATTTTCTTTTGATTTCACCAACATTAGCCATTATACACCACAGAAACATAAATATGACAGTTTAATTACTTAAAAACTGCATTTTGTATGTTTTTGCAAGTTGAAAACAGCTATTTTATCTTTATTTTGCAAACATAAGCCATTACACACGACATATACATGAATATGACAGTTTAAATACTTGAAAACGGCGTTTTGTAAGCTTTTGCATGCTTAAAACAGCAATTTTATCTTGATTTCACCAACATTAGCCATTATACAAGACAGAAACATAAATATGACAGTTTAAATACTTGAAAACAACGTTTTCTATGTTTTTGCAAGCTGAAAACAGCTGTTTTATATTGATTTTGCAAACATAAGCCAATACACACGACATATACATGAATATGATAGTTTAAGTACTTGAAAACGGCGTTTTGTAAGCTTTTGCATGCTTAAAACAGCAATTTTATCTTGATTTCACCAACATTAGCCATTATACACGACAGAAACATGAATATGACAGTTTAAATACTTGAAAACAGCGTTTTCTTGGTTTTTGCAAGCTGAAAACAGCTATTTTATCTTGATTTTGCAAACATAAGCCATTACACACGACATATACATGAATATGACAGTTTAAATACTTGAAAACGGTGTTATGTATGCTTTTGCATGCCTAAAACAGCAATTTTATCTTGATTTCACCAACATTAGCCATTATGCACCACAGAAACATGAATATGACAGTTTAAATACTTAAAAACAGCATTTTGTATGTTTTTGCAAGTTGAAAACAGCTATTTTATCTTGATTTTGCAAACATAATCCATTACACATGACATATACATGAATATGGATATTTAAATACTTGAAAACGGTGTTTTTAATACTTTTGCATGTTTAAAACAGCAATTTTATCTTGATTTCACCAAAATTAGCCAATATACACAACAGAAACGTGAATATGACAATTTAAATACTTGAACCCCCCCCCCCCATGGGGTAAATAGCTCCGTGGTAACGTGTCGGACTGTGGATCGTGAGATCCTCAGTTCGAATCCCACTGCCGACAGTTACAAATTTAAATTTACCCCTGTGGTTCCCCCTCCACTAACATCCTTGGGGGCTATGATTTGACGGCTGGTAACCGCACTTCATACGAAAAAATATATCACTTACCGAGATCTGCGTAAGCAGAGTGCCACACCTGTAATGGGTAAAAGGCGTGATGATATATTTATATTTATATTTATATTATATAAATACTTGAAAAGAGCATTTTGTATGTTTTTGCAAGCTGAAAGCAGCTATTTGATCTTGATTTTGCAAACATAAGCCATTACACACGACATATACATGAATATGACAGTTTAAATACTTGAACACGACGTTTTGTAAGCTTTTGCATGCTTAAAACAGCAATTTTATCTTGATTTCACCAACATTAGAAATTATACATTGACAGAAACATGAAATTGACAGTTTAAATACTTGAAAACAGCGTTTTGTATGTTTCTGCAAGCTGAAAACAAGTATTTTATCTTAATTTTGCAAACATAAGCCATTAAACACGATCTATACATGAATATGACAGTTTAAATACTTGTAAACGGCGTTTTGTAAGCTTTTGCATGCTTAAAACAGCAATTTTATCTTGATTTCACCAACATTAGCCATTATACACGACAGAAACATGAATATGACAGTTTAAATACTTTAAAGCAACGTTTTCTATGTTTTTGCAAGCTGAAAACAGCTATTTTATATTGATTTTGCAAACATAAGCCAATACACACGACATATACATGAAAATGACAGTTTAAATACTTGAAAACGGCGTTTTGTAAGCTTTTGCATGCTTGAAACAGCAATTTTATCTAGATTTCACCAACATTAGCCATTATACACGACAGAAACATGAATATGACAGTTTAAATACTTGAAAACAGCATTTTGTATGTTTTTGCAAGCTGAGAACAGCTATTTTATCTTGATTTTGCAAACATAAGCCATTACGCACGACATACACATGAATATGACAGTTTAAATACTTGAAAACGGTGTGTTGTATGCTTTTGCATGTTTAAAACAGCAATTTTCTCTTGATTTCCCCAACATTAGACAATATACACCACAGAAACATGAATATGACAGTTTAATTACTTAAAAACAACATTTTGTATGTTTTTGCAAGTTGAAAACAGCTATTTTATCTTGATTTTGCAAACATAAGCTATTACGCACGACATACACATGAATATGACAGTTTAAATACTTGAAAACGGCGTTTTGTAAGCTTTTGCATGCTTAAAACAGCAATTTTATCTTGATTTCACCAACATTATAAATTATTCATAGACAGAAACATGTAATTGACAGTTTAAATACTTGAAAACAGCGTTTTGTATGTTTCTGCATGCTGAAAACAAGTATTTTATCTTGATTTTGCAAACATAAGCCATTACACACGATCTATACATGAATATGACAGTTTAAATACTTGAAAACGGCGTTTTGTTTGCTTTTGCATGCTTAAAACAGCAATTTTATCTTGATTTCACCAACATTAGCCATTATACACGACAGAAACAAGAATATGACAATTTAAATACTTGACAACAACGTTTTCTATGTTTTTGCAAGCTGAAAACAGCTGTTTTATATTGATTTTGCAAACATAAGCCAATACACACGACATATACATGAATATGATAGTTTAAATACTTGAAAACGGCGTTTTGTAAGCTTTTGCATGCTTAAAACAGCAATTTTATCTTGATTTCACCAACATTAGCCATTATACATGACAGAAACATGAATATGACAGTTTAAATACTTGAAAACAGCATTTTGTATATTTTTGCAAGCTTAAAACAGCTATTTTATCTTGATTTTGCAAACATAAGCCATTACACACGACATATACATGAATATGACAGTTTAAATACTTGAAAACGACGTTTTGTAAGCTTTTGCATGCTTAAAACAGCAATTTTATCTTGATTTCACCAACATTAGCCATTATACACGACAGAAACATGAATATGACAGTTTAAATACTTGAAAACAGCGTTTTCTTGGTTTTTGCAAGCTGAAAACAGCTATTTTATCTTGATTTTGCAAACATAAGCCATTACACACGACATATACATGAATATGACAGTTTAAATACTTGAAAACGGTGTTATGTATGCTTTTGCATGCCTAAAACAGCAATTTTATCTTGATTTCACCAACATTAGCCTTTATGCACCACAGAAACATGAATATGACAGTTTAAATACTTAAAAACAGCATTTTGTATGTTTTTGCAAGTTGAAAACAGCTATTTTATCTTGATTTTGCAAACATAATCCATTACACATGACATATACATGAATATGGATATTTAAATACTTGAAAACGGTGTTTTTAATACTTTTGCATGGTTAAAACAGCAATTTTATCTTGATTTCACCAAAATTAGCCAATATACACAACAGAAACGTGAATATGACAATTTAAATACTTGAACCCCCCCCCCATGGGGTAAATAGCTCCGTGGTAACGTGTCGGACTGTGGATCGTGAGATCCTCAGTTCGAATCCCACTGCCGACAGTTACAAATTTAAATTTACCCCTGTGGTTCCCCCTCCACTAACATCCTTGGGGGCTATGATTTGACGGCTGGTAACCGCACTTCATACGAAAAAATATATCACTTACCGAGATCTGCGTAAGCAGAGTGCCACACCTGTAATGGGTAAAAGGCGTGATGATATATTTATATTTATATTTATATTATATAAATACTTGAAAAGAGCATTTTGTATGTTTTTGCAAGCTGAAAGCAGCTATTTGATCTTGATTTTGCAAACATAAGCCATTACACACGACATATACATGAATATGACAGTTTAAATACTTGAACACGACGTTTTGTAAGCTTTTGCATGCTTAAAACAGCAATTTTATCTTGATTTCACCAACATTAGAAATTATACATTGACAGAAACATGAAATTGACAGTTTAAATACTTGAAAACAGCGTTTTGTATGTTTCTGCAAGCTGAAAACAAGTATTTTATCTTAATTTTGCAAACATAAGCCATTAAACACGATCTATACATGAATATGACAGTTTAAATACTTGTAAACGGCGTTTTGTAAGCTTTTGCATGCTTAAAACAGCAATTTTATCTTGATTTCACCAACATTAGCCATTATACACGACAGAAACATGAATATGACAGTTTAAATACTTTAAAGCAACGTTTTCTATGTTTTTGCAAGCTGAAAACAGCTATTTTATATTGATTTTGCAAACATAAGCCAATACACACGACATATACATGAAAATGACAGTTTAAATACTTGAAAACGGCGTTTTGTAAGCTTTTGCATGCTTGAAACAGCAATTTTATCTAGATTTCACCAACATTAGCCATTATACACGACAGAAACATGAATATGACAGTTTAAATACTTGAAAACAGCATTTTGTATGTTTTTGCAAGCTGAGAACAGCTATTTTATCTTGATTTTGCAAACATAAGCCATTACGCACGACATACACATGAATATGACAGTTTAAATACTTGAAAACGGTGTGTTGTATGCTTTTGCATGTTTAAAACAGCAATTTTCTCTTGATTTCCCCAACATTAGACAATATACACCACAGAAACATGAATATGACAGTTTAATTACTTAAAAACAACATTTTGTATGTTTTTGCAAGTTGAAAACAGCTATTTTATCTTGATTTTGCAAACATAAGCTATTACGCACGACATACACATGAATATGACAGTTTAAATACTTGAAAACGGCGTTTTGTAAGCTTTTGCATGCTTAAAACAGCAATTTTATCTTGATTTCACCAACATTATAAATTATTCATAGACAGAAACATGTAATTGACAGTTTAAATACTTGAAAACAGCGTTTTGTATGTTTCTGCATGCTGAAAACAAGTATTTTATCTTGATTTTGCAAACATAAGCCATTACACACGATCTATACATGAATATGACAGTTTAAATACTTGAAAACGGCGTTTTGTTTGCTTTTGCATGCTTAAAACAGCAATTTTATCTTGATTTCACCAACATTAGCCATTATACACGACAGAAACAAGAATATGACAATTTAAATACTTGACAACAACGTTTTCTATGTTTTTGCAAGCTGAAAACAGCTGTTTTATATTGATTTTGCAAACATAAGCCAATACACACGACATATACATGAATATGATAGTTTAAATACTTGAAAACGGCGTTTTGTAAGCTTTTGCATGCTTAAAACAGCAATTTTATCTTGATTTCACCAACATTAGCCATTATACATGACAGAAACATGAATATGACAGTTTAAATACTTGAAAACAGCATTTTGTATATTTTTGCAAGCTTAAAACAGCTATTTTATCTTGATTTTGCAAACATAAGCCATTACACACGACATATACATGAATATGACAGTTTAAATACTTGAAAACGACGTTTTGTAAGCTTTTGCATGCTTAAAACAGCAATTTTATCTTGATTTCACCAACATTAGCCATTATACACGACAGAAACATGAATATGACAGTTTAAATACTTGAAAACAGCGTTTTCTTGGTTTTTGCAAGCTGAAAACAGCTATTTTATCTTGATTTTGCAAACATAAGCCATTACACACGACATATACATGAATATGACAGTTTAAATACTTGAAAACGGTGTTATGTATGCTTTTGCATGCCTAAAACAGCAATTTTATCTTGATTTCACCAACATTAGCCTTTATGCACCACAGAAACATGAATATGACAGTTTAAATACTTAAAAACAGCATTTTGTATGTTTTTGCAAGTTGAAAACAGCTATTTTATCTTGATTTTGCAAACATAATCCATTACACATGACATATACATGAATATGGATATTTAAATACTTGAAAACGGTGTTTTTAATACTTTTGCATGGTTAAAACAGCAATTTTATCTTGATTTCACCAAAATTAGCCAATATACACAACAGAAACGTGAATATGACAATTTAAATACTTGAACCCCCCCCCCATGGGGTAAATAGCTCCGTGGTAACGTGTCGGACTGTGGATCGTGAGATCCTCAGTTCGAATCCCACTGCCGACAGTTACAAATTTAAATTTACCCCTGTGGTTCCCCCTCCACTAACATCCTTGGGGGCTATGATTTGACGGCTGGTAACCGCACTTCATACGAAAAAATATATCACTTACCGAGATCTGCGTAAGCAGAGTGCCACACCTGTAATGGGTAAAAGGCGTGATGATATATTTATATTTATATTTATATTATATAAATACTTGAAAAGAGCATTTTGTATGTTTTTGCAAGCTGAAAGCAGCTATTTGATCTTGATTTTGCAAACATAAGCCATTACACACGACATATACATGAATATGACAGTTTAAATACTTGAACACGACGTTTTGTAAGCTTTTGCATGCTTAAAACAGCAATTTTATCTTGATTTCACCAACATTAGAAATTATACATTGACAGAAACATGAAATTGACAGTTTAAATACTTGAAAACAGCGTTTTGTATGTTTCTGCAAGCTGAAAACAAGTATTTTATCTTAATTTTGCAAACATAAGCCATTAAACACGATCTATACATGAATATGACAGTTTAAATACTTGTAAACGGCGTTTTGTAAGCTTTTGCATGCTTAAAACAGCAATTTTATCTTGATTTCACCAACATTAGCCATTATACACGACAGAAACATGAATATGACAGTTTAAATACTTTAAAGCAACGTTTTATATGTTTTTGCAAGCTGAAAACAGCTATTTTATATTGATTTTGCAAACATAAGCCAATACACACGACATATACATGAAAATGACAGTTTAAATACTTGAAAACGGCGTTTTGTAAGCTTTTGCATGCTTGAAACAGCAATTTTATCTAGATTTCACCAACATTAGCCATTATACACGACAGAAACTTGAATATGACAGTTTAAATACTTGAAAACAGCATTTTGTCTGTTTTTGCAAGCTGAGAACAGCTATTTTATCTTGATTTTGCAAACATAAGCCATTACGCACGACATACACATGAATATGACAGTTTAAATACTTGAAAACGGTGTGTTGTATGCTTTTGCATGTTTAAAACAGCAATTTTCTCTTGATTTCCCCAACATTAGACAATATACACCACAGAAACATGAATATGACAGTTTAATTACTTAAAAACAACATTTTGTATGTTTTTGCAAGTTGAAAACAGCTATTTTATCTTGATTTTGCAAACATAAGCTATTACGCACGACATACACATGAATATGACAGTTTAAATACTTGAAAACGGCGTTTTGTAAGCTTTTGCATGCTTAAAACAGCAATTTTATCTTGATTTCACCAACATTATAAATTATTCATAGACAGAAACATGTAATTGACAGTTTAAATACTTGAAAACAGCGTTTTGTATGTTTCTGCATGCTGAAAACAAGTATTTTATCTTGATTTTGCAAACATAAGCCATTACACACGATCTATACATGAATATGACAGTTTAAATACTTGAAAACGGCGTTTTGTTTGCTTTTGCATGCTTAAAACAGCAATTTTATCTTGATTTCACCAACATTAGCCATTATACACGACAGAAACAAGAATATGACAATTTAAATACTTGATAACAACGTTTTCTATGTTTTTGCAAGCTGAAAACAGCTGTTTTATATTGATTTTGCAAACATAAGCCAATACACACGACATATACATGAATATGATAGTTTAAATACTTGAAAACGGCGTTTTGTAAGCTTTTGCATGCTTAAAACAGCAATTTTATCTTGATTTCACCAACATTAGCCATTATACATGACAGAAACATGAATATGACAGTTTAAATACTTGAAAACAGCATTTTGTATATTTTTGCAAGCTTAAAACAGCTATTTTATCTTGATTTTGCAAACATAAGCCATTACACACGACATATACATGAATATGACAGTTTAAATACTTGAAAACGACGTTTTGTAAGCTTTTGCATGCTTAAAACAGCAATTTTATCTTGATTTCACCAACATTAGCCATTATACACGACAGAAACATGAATATGACAGTTTAAATACTTGAAAACAGCGTTTTCTTGGTTTTTGCAAGCTGAAAACAGCTATTTTATCTTGATTTTGCAAACATAAGCCATTACACACGACATATACATGAATATGACAGTTTAAATACTTGAAAACGGTGTTATGTATGCTTTTGCATGCCTAAAACAGCAATTTTATCTTGATTTCACCAACATTAGCCATTATGCACCACAGAAACATGAATATGACAGTTTAAATACTTAAAAACAGCATTTTGTATGTTTTTGCAAGTTGAAAACAGCTATTTTATCTTGATTTTGCAAACATAATCCATTACACATGACATATACATGAATATGGATATTTAAATACTTGAAAACGGTGTTTTTAATACTTTTGCATGTTTAAAACAGCAATTTTATCTTGATTTCACCAAAATTAGCCAATATACACAACAGAAACGTGAATATGACAATTTAAATACTTGAACCCCCCCCCCATGGGGTAAATAGCTCCGTGGTAACGTGTCGGACTGTGGATCGTGAGATCCTCAGTTCGAATCCCACTGCCGACAGTTACAAATTTAAATTTACCCCTGTGGTTCCCCCTCCACTAACATCCTTGGGGGCTATGATTTGACGGCTGGTAACCGCACTTCATACGAAAAAATATATCACTTACCGAGATCTGCGTAAGCAGAGTGCCACACCTGTAATGGGTAAAAGGCGTGATGATATATTTATATTTATATTTATATTATATAAATACTTGAAAAGAGCATTTTGTATGTTTTTGCAAGCTGAAAGCAGCTATTTGATCTTGATTTTGCAAACATAAGCCATTACACACGACATATACATGAATATGACAGTTTAAATACTTGAACACGACATTTTGTAAGCTTTTGCATGCTTAAAACAGCAATTTTATCTTGATTTCACCAACATTAGAAATTATACATTGACAGAAACATGAAATTGACAGTTTAAATACTTGAAAACAGCGTTTTGTATGTTTCTGCAAGCTGAAAACAAGTATTTTATCTTAATTTTGCAAACATAAGCCATTAAACACGATCTATACATGAATATGACAGTTTAAATACTTGTAAACGGCGTTTTGTAAGCTTTTGCATGCTTAAAACAGCAATTTTATCTTGATTTCACCAACATTAGCCATTATACACGACAGAAACATGAATATGACAGTTTAAATACTTTAAAGCAACGTTTTATATGTTTTTGCAAGCTGAAAACAGCTATTTTATATTGATTTTGCAAACATAAGCCAATACACACGACATATACATGAAAATGACAGTTTAAATACTTGAAAACGGCGTTTTGTAAGCTTTTGCATGCTTGAAACAGCAATTTTATCTAGATTTCACCAACATTAGCCATTATACACGACAGAAACATGAATATGACAGTTTAAATACTTGAAAACAGCATTTTGTCTGTTTTTGCAAGCTGAGAACAGCTATTTTATCTTGATTTTGCAAACATAAGCCATTACGCACGACATACACATGAATATGACAGTTTAAATACTTGAAAACGGTGTGTTGTATGCTTTTGCATGTTTAAAACAGCAATTTTCTCTTGATTTCCCCAACATTAGACAATATACACCACAGAAACAAGAATATGACAGTTTAATTACTTAAAAACAACATTTTGTATGTTTTTGCAAGTTGAAAACAGCTATTTTATCTTGATTTTGCAAACATAAGCTATTACGCACGACATACACATGAATATGACAGTTTAAATACTTGAAAACGGCGTTTTGTAAGCTTTTGCATGCTTAAAACAGCAATTTTATCTTGATTTCACCAACATTATAAATTATTCATAGACAGAAACATGTAATTGACAGTTTAAATACTTGAAAACAGCGTTTTGTATGTTTCTGCATGCTGAAAACAAGTATTTTATCTTGATTTTGCAAACATAAGCCATTACACTCGATCTATACATGAATATGACAGTTTAAATACTTGAAAACGGCGTTTTGTTTGCTTTTGCATGCTTAAAACAGCAATTTTATCTTGATTTCACCAACATTAGCCATTATACACGACAGAAACAAGAATATGACAATTTAAATATTTGACAACAACGTTTTCTATGTTTTTGCAAGCTGAAAACAGCTGTTTTATATTGATTTTGCAAACATAAGCCAATACACACGACATATACATGAATATGATAGTTTAAATACTTGAAAACGGCGTTTTGTAAGCTTTTGCATGCTTAAAACAGCAATTTTATCTTGATTTCACCAACATTAGCCATTATACATGACAGAAACATGAATATGACAGTTTAAATACTTGAAAACAGCATTTTGTATATTTTTGCAAGCTTAAAACAGCTATTTTATCTTGATTTTGCAAACATAAGCCATTACACACGACATATACATGAATATGACAGTTTAAATACTTGAAAACGACGTTTTGTAAGCTTTTGCATGCTTAAAACAGCAATTTTATCTTGATTTCACCAACATTAGAAATTATACATAGACAGAAACATGAAATTGACAGTTTAAATACTTGAAAACAGCGTTTTGTATGTTTTTGCAAGCTAAATACAGCTTTTTTATCTTGATTTTGCAAAAATAAGCCATTACACACGAAATATTCATAAATATGACTGTTTAAATACTTAAAAATGGTATTTTGTGTGCTTTTGCATGCTTAACACAGAAATTTTAACTTGATTTCACCAACATTAGAAATTATACACGACAGAAACATGAAAATGACTTTTTTAAATACTTGAAAACAGCGTTTTGTATGTTTTTGCAACCTGAAAACAGCTATTTTATCTTGATTTTGTAAACATAAGCCATTACACACGACATATACATGAATATGACAGTTTAAATACTTGAAAACGGCGTTTTGTATGCTTTTGCATGCTTAAAACAGCAATTATATCTTGATTTCACAAAAATTAGCCATTATACACGACAAAAACATGAATATGACAGTTTAATTACTTGAAAACAGCATTTTGTATGTTTTTGCAAGCTAAAAACAGCTATTTTATCTTGATTTGCAAAAATAAGACATTACACACGAAATATTCATAAATATGACTGTTTAAATACTTGAAAACGGTGTTTTGAATGCTTCTGCATGCTTAAAACAGCAATTTTATGTTGATTTCACCAAAATTATCTATTATACATGACAGAAACATGAATATGACAGTTTATATACTTGAAAACAGCGTTTTGTATGTTTTTGCAAGCTGAAAACAGCTATTTTATCGTGATTTTGCAAACATAAGCATTACGCACGACATATACATGAATATGATGTATGCTTATGCATGCTTAAAACAGCAATTTTATCTTGATTTCACCAACATTAGTCATTATGCACGACAGAAACATGAATATGACAGTTAAAATACTTGAAAACAGCATTTTGTATGTTTTTGCAAGCTGAAAACAGCTATTTTATCTTGATTTTGCAAACATAAGCCATTACACACGATCTATACTTAAATATGACAGTTTAAATACTTGAAAACGGCGTTTTGTAAGCTTTTGCATGCTTAAAACAGCAATTTTATCTTGATTTTACCAACATTAGCCATTATACACGACAGAAACATGAATATGACAGTTTAAATACTTAAAAACAGCATTTTGTATATTTTTGCAAGCTGAAAACAGCTATTTTATCTTGATTTTGCAAACCATAATCCATTACACATGACATATACATGAATATGACTATTTAAATACTTGAAAACGGTGTTTTTTATATTTTTGCATGTTTAAAACAGCAATTTTATCTTGATTTCACCAACATTAGCCAATATACACGACAGAAACATGAATATGACAGTTTAAATACTTGAAACCAGCATTTTGTATGTTTTTGCAAGCTGAAAACAGCTACTTTATCTTGATTTTGCAAACATAAGCAATTACACACGACATATACATGAATATAACAGTTTAAATACTTGAAAACGGCGTTTTGTATGCTTTTGCATGCTTAAAACAGCAATTTTATCTTGATTTCACCAACATTAGCCATTATACACGACAGAAACTTGAATATGACAGTTTAAATACTTGAAAACAACGTTTTCTATGTTTTTGCAAGCTGAAAACAGCTATTTTATATTGAGTTTGCAAACATAAGCCAATACACACGACATATACATGAATATGACAGTTTAAATACTTGAAAACGGCGTTTAGTATGCTTTTGCATGCTTAAAACAGCAATTTTATGTTGATTTCACCAAAATTAGCTATTATACACGACAGAAACATGAATATGACAGTTTATATACTTGAAAACAGCGTTTTGTATGTATTCGCAAGTTGAAAACAGCTATTTTATCTTGATTTTTCAAACATAAGCATTACGCACGACATATACATAAATATGACAGTTTAAATACTTGAAAACGGTGTTTTGTATGCTTTTGCATGCTTAAAACAGCAATTTTATCTTGATTTCACCAACATTAGCCATTATACACGACAGAAACGTGAATATGACAGTTTAAATACTTAAAAACAGCATTTTGTATGTTTTTGCAAGCTAAAAACAGTTATTTTATCTTGATTTTGCAAACATAAGCCAATACAAACGACATATACATGATTATGGCAGTTTAAATACTTAAAAATGGTGTTTTGTATGCTTTTGCATGCTTAAAACAGCAATTTTATCTTGATTTCACCAACATTAGTCATTATACACGACAGAAACATGAATATGACAGTTTAAATACTTGAAAACGGTGTTTTGTAGGCATTTGCATGCTTAAAAGAGCAATTTTATCTTGATTTCACCAACATTAGACATTATACACTATAGAAACATGAATTGGACAGTTTAAATACTTGAAAACTGAATTTTGTATGTTTTTGCAAGCTGAAAACAGCTATTTTATCTTGATTTTTCAAACATAAGCCATTACACACGACATATACATGAATATGACAGTTTAAATACTTGAAATCGGTGTGTTGTATGCTTTTGCATGTTTAAAACAGCAATTTTCTCTTGATTTCCCCAACATTAGACAATATACACCACAGAAACATGAATATGACAGTTTAATTACTTAAAAACAACATTTTGTATGTTTTTGCAAGTTGAAAACAGCTATTTTATTTTGATTTTGCAAACATAAGCGATTACGCACGACATACACATGAATATGACAGTTTAAATACTTGAAAACGGCGTTTTGTAAGCTTTTGCATGCCTAAAACAGCAATTTTATCTTGATTTCACCAACATTATAAATTATTCATAGACAGAAACATGTAATTGACAGTTTAAATACTTGAAAACAGCGTTTTGTATGTTTTTGCAAGCTGAGAACAGCTATTTTATCTTGATTTTGCAAACATAAGCCATTACGCACGACATACACATGAATATGACAGTTTAAATACTTGAAAACGGTGTGTTGTATGCTGTTGCATGTTTAAAACAGCAATTTTCTCTTGATTTCCCCAACATTAGACAATATACACCACAGAAACATGAATATGACAGTTTAATTACTTAAAAACAACATTTTGTATGTTTTTGCAAGTTGAAAACAGCTATTTTATCTTGATTTTGCAAACATAAGCGACTACGCACGACATACACATGAATATGACAGTTTAAATACTTGAAAACGGCGTTTTGTAAGCTTTTGCATGCTTAAAACAGCAATTTTATCTTGATTTCACCAACATTATAAATTATTCATAGACAGAAACATGTAATTGACAGTTTAAATACTTGAAAACAGCGTTTTGTATGTTTCTGCATGCTGAAAACAAGTATTTTATCTTGATTTTGCAAACATAAGCCATTACACACGATCTATACATGAATATGACAGTTTAAATACTTGAAAACGGCGTTTTGTTTGCTTTTGCATGCTTAAAACAGCAATTTTATCTTGATTTCACCAACATTAGCCATTATACACGACAGAAACATGAATATGACAATTTAAATACTTGACAACAACGTTTTCTATGTTTTTGCAAGCTGAAAACAGCTGTTTTATATTGATTTTGCAAACATAAGCCAATACACACGACATATACATGAATATGATAGTTTAAATACTTGAAAACGGCGTTTTGTAAGCTTTTGCATGCTTAAAACAGCAATTTTATCTTGATTTCACCAACATTAGCCATTATACATGACAGAAACATTAATATGACAGTTTAAATACTTGAAAACAGCATTTTGTATATTTTTGCAAGCTTAAAACAGCTATTTTATCTTGATTTTGCAAACATATGCCATTACACACGACATATACATGAATATGACAGTTTAAATACTTGAGAACGACGTTTTGTAAGCTTTTGCATGCTTAAAACAGCAATTTTATCTTGATTTCACCAACATTAGAAATTATACATAGACAGAAACATGAAATTGACAGTTTAAATACTTGAAAACAGCGTTTTGTATGTTTCTGCAAGCTGAAAACAAGTACTTTATCTTGATTTTGCAAACATAAGCCATTACACACGATCTATACATGAATATGACAGTTTAAATACTTGTAAACGGCGTTTTGTATGCTTTTGCATGCTTAAAACAGCGATTTTATCTTGATTTCACCAACATTAGCCATTATACACCACAGAAACATGAATATGACAGTTTAAATACTTGAAAATAGCATTTTGTATATTTTTGTAAGCTGAAAACTGCTACTTTATCTTGACTTTGCAAACATAAGCCATTACACACGACATATATATGTATATGACAGTTTAAATACTTGAAAACGGTGTTTTGAATGCTAATGCATGCTTAAAACAGCAATTTTATCTTGATTTTACCAACATTAGCCATTATACACGACAGAAACATGAATATGACAGTTTAAATACTTGAAAAGAGCATTTTGTATGTTTTTGCAAGCTGAAAACAGCTATTTTATCTTGATTTTGCAAACATAAGCCATATACATGAATATGACAGTTTTAATACTTGAAAACGGCGTTTTGTAAGCTTTTGCATGCTTAAAACAGCAATTTTATCTTGATTTCACCAACATTAGAAATTATACATAGACAGAAACATGAAATTGACAGTTTAAATACTTGAAAACGGTGAAATGTATGCTTTTGCATGCTTAAAACAGCATTTTTCTCTTGGTTTCACCAACATTAGCCATTATACACGACAGAAACAAGAATATGACAGTTTAAATTCTTGAAAACAACATTTTGTATGTTTTTGCAAGCTGAAAACAGCTATTTTATCTTGATTTTGCAAACATAAGCCATTACACACGACATATACATGAATATGACAGTTTAAATACTTCAAAACGGCGTTTTGTATGCTTTTGCATGCTTAAAACAGCAATTTTATCTTGATTTCACCAACATTATCCATTATACACGACAGAAACATGAATATGACAGTTTAAATACTTGAAAACAACGTTTTCTATGTTTTTGCAAGCTGGAAACAGCTATATTATATTGATTTTGCAAACACATGACATATACATTAATATGACAGTTTAAATACTTGAAAACGGCGTTTTGTAAGCTTTTGCATCCTTAAAACAGCAATTTTATCTAGATTTCACCAATATTAGCCATTATACAAGACAAAAACATGAATAAAACAGTTTAAATACTTGAAAACAACGTTTTTTATGTTTTTGCAAGCTGAAAACAGCTATTTTATCTTTATTTTGCAAACATAAGCCATTACACACGACTTATACATGAATATGACAGTGTTTTGAATGCTTTTGAATGTTAAAAACAACAATTTTGTCTTGATTTCACCAACATTAGCCATTATACACGACAGAAACATTAATATGACAGATTAAATACTTGAAAACAGCGTTTTCTAGGTTTTTGCAAGCTGAAAACAGCTATTTTATCTTGCTTTTGCAAACATAAGCATTACGCACGACATATACATAAATATGACAGTTTAAATACTTGAAAACGGTGTTTTGTATGCTTTTGTATGCTTAAAACAGCAATTTTATCTTGATTTCACCAACATTAGCCATTATACACGACAGAAACGGGAACATGACAGTTTAAATATTTAAAAACAGCATTTTGTATGTTTTTGCAAGCTAAAAACAACTATTTTATCTTGAGTTTGCAAACATAAGCCAATACACACGACATATACATGAATATGACAGTTTAAATACTTAAAAATGGTGTTTTGTATGATTTTGCATACTTAACACAGAAATTTTATCTTGATTTCACCAACATTAGAAATTATACACGACAGAAACATGAAAATGACATATTAAATACTTGAAAACAGCGTTTTGTATGTTTTTGCAACCTGAAAACAGCTATTTTATCTTGATTTTGCAAACATAAGCCATTACACACGACATATACATTAATATGACAGTTTAAATACTTGAATACGGCGTTTTGTATGCTTTTGCATGCTTAAAACAGCAATTATATCTTGATTTCACCAACATTAGCCATTATACACGACAAAAACATGAATATGACAGTTTAAATACTTGAAAACAGCATTTTGTATGTTTTTGCAAGCTAAATACAGCTTTTTTATCTTGATTTTGCAAAAATAAGCCATTACACACGAAATATTCATAAATATGAATGTTTAAATACTTGAAAACGGTGTTTTGAATGCTTTTGAATGCTTAAAACAGCAATTTTATGTTGATTTCACCAAAATTAGCCATTATACGCGACAGAAACGTGAACATGACAGTTTAAATACTTAAAAACAGCATTTTGTATGTTTTTGCAAGCTAAAAACAGCTATTTTATCTTGATTTTGCAAACATAAGCCAAAACACACAACATATACATGAATATGACAGTTTAAATACTTAAAAATGGTATTTTGTGTGCTTTTGCATGCTTAACACAGAAATTTTAACTTGATTTCACCAACATTAGAAATTATACACGACAGAAACATGAAAATGACTTTTTTAAATACTTGAAAACAGCGTTTTGTATGTTTTTGCAACCTGAAAACAGCTATTTTATCTTGATTTTGCAAAAATAAGCCATTACACACGAAGACTGTTTAAATACTTGAAAACGGTGTTTTGAATGCTTCTGCATGCTTCTGCATGCTTAAAACAACAATTTTATGTTGATTCCACCAAAATTATCTATTATACATGACAGAAACATGAATATGACAGTTTATATACTTGAAAACAGCGTTTTGTATGTTTTTGCAAGCTGAAAACAGCTATTTTATCGTGATTTTGCAAACATAAGCATTACGCACGACATATACATGAATATGATGTATGCTTATGCATGCTTAAAACAGCAATTTTATCTTGATTTCACCAACATTAGTCATTATGCACGACAGAAACATGAATATGGCAGTTAAAATACTTGAAAACAGCATTTTGTATGTTTTTGCAAGCTGAAAACAGCTATTTTATCTTGATTTTGCAAACATAAGCCATTACACACGATCTATACTTAAATATGACAGTTTAAATACTTGAAAACGGTGTTTTGAATGCTTTTGAATGCTTAAAACAGTAATTTTATCTTGATTTCACCAACATTAGCCATTATGCACCACAGAATCATGAATTTGACAGTTAAAATACTTAAAAACAGCATTTTGTATGTTTTTGCAAGTTGAAAACAGCTATTTTATCTTGATTTTGCAAACATAATCCATTACACATGACATATACATGAATATGACTATTTAAATACTTGAAAACGGTGTTTTTTATATTTTTGCATGTTTAAAACAGCAATTTTAAATTGATTTCACCAACATTAGCCAATATACACGACAGAAACATGAATATGACAGTTTAAATACTTGAAACCAGCATTTTGTATGTTTTTGCAAGCTGAAAACAGCTATTTTATCTTGATTTTGCAAACATAAGCAATTACACACGACATATACATGAATATGACAGTTTAAATACTTGAAAACGGCGTTTTGTATGCTTTTGCATGCTTAAAACAGCAATTTTATCTTGATTTCACCAACATTAGCCATTATACACGACAGAAACTTGAATATGACAGTTTAAATACTTGAAAACAACGTTTTCTATGTTTTTGCAAGCTGAAAACAGCTATTTTATATTGAGTTTGCAAACATAAGCCAATACACACGACATATACATGAATATGACAGTTTAAATACTTGAAAACGGCGTTTAGTATGCTTTTGCATGCTTAAAACAGCAATTTTATGTTGATTTCACCAAAATTAGCTATTATACACGACAGAAACATGAATATGACAGTTTATATACTTTGAAAACGGTGTTTTGTAAGCATTTGCATGCTTAAAAAAAAAGTTTTATCTTGATTTCACCAACATTAGCCATTATACACTATAGAAACATGAATTGGACAGTTTAAATACTTGAAAACTGAATTTTGTATGTTTTTGCAAGCTGAAAACAGCTATTTTATCTTGATTTTTCAAACATAAGCCATTACACACGACATATACATGAATATGACAGTTTAAATACTTGAAATCGGCGTTTTGAATGCTTTTTAATGCTTAAAACAGCAATTTTATCTTGATTTCACCAACATTAGCCATTATACACGACAGAAACATGAATATGACAGTTTAAATACTTGAAAACAGCATTTTGTATGTTTTTGCAAGTTGAACACAGCTATTTTATCTTGATTTTGCAAACATAAGCCATTGCACACCACATATACATGAATATGACAGTTTAAATACTTGAAAACGATGTTTTGTAGGCTTTTGCATGCTTAAAAGAGCAATTTTATCTTGATTTCACCAACATTAGCCATTATGCACTATAGAAACATGAATAGGACAGTTTAAATACTTGAAAACAGAATTTTGTATGTTTTTGCAAGCTGAAAACAGCTTTTTTATCTTGATTTTTCAAACATAAGCCAATACACACGACATATACATGAATATGACAGTTTAAATACTTGAAAACGGCGTTTAGTTTGCTTTTGCATACTTTAAACAGCAATTTTATCTTGATTTCACCAACATTAGCCATTATACACGACAGAAACATGAATATGACAGTTTAAATACTTGAAAACAGCATTTTTTTTGTTTTTGCAAGCTGAAAACAGCTATTTTATCTTTATTTTGCAAACATAAGCCATTACACACGACATGTACATGAATATGACAGTTTAAATACTTGATACGGTGTTTTGTATGCTTTTACATGCTTAAAACAGCAATTTTATCTTGATTTTACCAACATTAGCCAATATACACGACAGAAACATGAATATGACAATTTAAATACTTGAAAAGAGCATTTTGTATGTTTTCGCAAGCTGAAAACAGCTATTTTATATTCATTATGCAAACATAAGCCATTACACACGACATATACATGAATATGACAGTTTAAATACTTGAAAACGGCGTTTTGTAAGCTTTTGCATGCTTAAAGCAGCAATTTTATCTTGATTTCACCAACATTAGAAATTATACATAGACATAAACATGAAATTGACAGTTTAAATACTAGAAAACAGCGTTTTGTATGTTTCTGCAAGCTGAAAACGAGTATTTTATCTTGATTTTGCAAACATAAGCCATTACACACGATCTATACATGAATATGACAGTTTAAATACTTCAAAACGGCGTTTTGTATGCTTTTGCATGCTTAAAACAGCAATATTATCTTGATTTCACCAACATTATCCATTATAAACGACAGAAACATGAATATGACAGTTTAAATACTTGAAAACAACGTTTTCTATGTTTTTGCAAGCTGAAAACAGCTATTTTATATTGATTTTGCAAACATAAGCCAATACACACGACATATACATAAATATGACAGTTTACATACTTGAAAACGGCGTTTTGTAAGCTTTTGCATGCTTAAAACAGCAATTTTCTTTTGATTTCACCAACATTAGCCATTATACACCACAGAAACATGAATATGACAGTTTAATTACTTAAAAAGAGCATTTTGTATGTTTTTGCAAGTTGAAAACAGCTATTTTATCTTTATTTTGCAAACATAAGCCATTACACACGACATATACATGAATATGACAGTTTAAATACTTGAAAACGGTGTTTTGAATGCTATTGAATGCTTAAAACAACAATTTTGTCTTTATTTCACCAACATTAGCCATTATACACGACAGAAACATGAATATGTCAGTTTAAATACTTGAAAACAGCATTTTGTATGTTTTTGCAAGTTAAAACAGCTATTTTATCTTGATTTTGCAAACATAAGCCATTACGCACAACATACACATGAATATGACAGTTTAAATACTTGAAAACGGTGTTTTGTATGCTTTTGCATGCTTAAAACAGCAATTTTCTTTTGATTTCACCAACATTAGCCATTATACACCACAGAAACATAAATATGACAGTTTAATTACTTAAAAACTGCATTTTGTATGTTTTTGCAAGTTGAAAACAGCTATTTTATCTTTATTTTGCAAACATAATCCATTACACACGACATATACATGAATATGACAGTTTAAATACTTGAAAACGGCATTTTGTAAGCTTTTGCATGCTTAAAACAGCAATTTTATATTGATTTCACCAACATTAGAAATTATACATAGACATAAACATGAAATTGACAGTTTAAATACTTGAAAACAGCGTTTTGTATGTTTCTGTAAGCTGAAAACGAGTATTTTATCTTGATTTTGCAAACATAAGCCATTACACACGATCTATACATGAATATGACAGTTTAAATACTTCAAAACGGCGTTTTGTATGCTTTTGCATGCTTAAAACAGCAATATTATCTTGATTTCACCAACATTATCCATTATACACGACAGAAACATGAATATGACAGTTTAAATACTTGAAAACAACGTTTTCTATGTTTTTGCAAGCTGAAAACAGCTATTTTATATTGATTTTGCAAACATAAGCCAATACACACGACATATACATAAATATGTCAGT
Source organism: Poecilus cupreus (assembly GCA_963942605.1). Lineage (NCBI taxonomy): Eukaryota > Metazoa > Arthropoda > Insecta > Coleoptera > Carabidae > Poecilus > Poecilus cupreus. Next base: position 23,389 of record CAWWDY010002146.1, on the reverse strand, counting down.
TTAAATACTTGAAAACGACGTTTTGTAAGCTTTTGCATGCTTAATACAGCAATTTTCTTTTGATTTCACCAATATTAGCCATTATACACCACAGAAACATGAATATGACAGTTAATTACTTAAAAACAGCATTTTGTATGTTTTTGCAAGTTGAAAACAGCTATTTTATCTTTATTTTGCAAACATAAGCCATTACACACGACATATACATGAATATGACAGTTTAAATACTTGAAAACGGCGTTTTGTAAGCTTTTGCATGCTTAAAACAGCAATTTTATCTTGATTTCACCAACATTAGCCATTATACAAGACAGAAACATAAATATGACAGTTTAAATACTTGAAAACAATGTTTTCTATGTTTTTGCAAGCTGAAAGCAGCTATTTGATCTTGATTTTGCAAACATAAGCCATTACACACGACATATACATGAATATGACAGTTTAAATACTTGAACACGACGTTTTGTAAGCTTTTGCATGCTTAAAACAGCAATTTTATCTTGATTTCACCAACATTAGAAATTATACATTGACAGAAACATGAAATTGACAGTTTAAATACTTGAAAACAGCGTTTTGTATGTTTCTGCAAGCTGAAAACAAGTATTTTATCTTAATTTTGCAAACATAAGCCATTAAACACGATCTATACATGAATATGACAGTTTAAATACTTGTAAACGGCGTTTTGTAAGCTTTTGCATGCTTAAAACAGCAATTTTATCTTGATTTCACCAACATTAGCCATTATACACGACAGAAACATGAATATGACAGTTTAAATACTTTAAAGCAACGTTTTCTATGTTTTTGCAAGCTGAAAACAGCTATTTTATATTGATTTTGCAAACATAAGCCAATACACACGACATATACATGAAAATGACAGTTTAAATACTTGAAAACGGCGTTTTGTAAGCTTTTGCATGCTTGAAACAGCAATTTTATCTAGATTTCACCAACATTAGCCATTATACACGACAGAAACATGAATATGACAGTTTAAATACTTGAAAACAGCATTTTGTATGTTTTTGCAAGCTGAGAACAGCTATTTTATCTTGATTTTGCAAACATAAGCCATTACGCACGACATACACATGAATATGACAGTTTAAATACTTGAAAACGGTGTGTTGTATGCTTTTGCATGTTTAAAACAGCAATTTTCTCTTGATTTCCCCAACATTAGACAATATACACCACAGAAACATGAATATGACAGTTTAATTACTTAAAAACAACATTTTGTATGTTTTTGCAAGTTGAAAACAGCTATTTTATCTTGATTTTGCAAACATAAGCTATTACGCACGACATACACATGAAAATGACAGTTTAAATACTTGAAAACGGCGTTTTGTAAGCTTTTGCATGCTTAAAACAGCAATTTTATCTTGATTTCACCAACATTAGCCATTATACACGACAGAAACAAGAATATGACAATTTAAATACTTGACAACAACGTTTTCTATGTTTTTGCAAGCTGAAAACAGCTGTTTTATATTGATTTTGCAAACATAAGCCAATACACACGACATATACATGAATATGATAGTTTAAATACTTGAAAACGGCGTTTTGTAAGCTTTTGCATGCTTAAAACAGCTATTTTATTATGATTTCACCAACATTAGCCATTATACATGACAGAAACATGAATATGACAGTTTAAATACTTGAAAACAGCAATTTGTATATTTTTGCAAGCTTAAAACAGCTATTTTATCTTGATTTTGCAAACATAAGCCATTACACACGACATATACATGAATATAACAGTTTAAATACTTGAAAACGACGTTTTGTAAGATTTTGCATGCTTAAAACAGCAATTTTATCTTGATTTCACCAACATTAGAAATTATACATAGACAGAAACATGAAATTGACAGTTTAAATACTTGAAAACAGCGTTTTGTATGTTTCTGCAAGCTGAAAACAAGTACTTTATCTTGATTTTGCAAGCATAAGCCATTACACACGATCTATACATGAATATGACAGTTTAAATACTTGTAAACGGCGTTTTGTATGCTTTTGCATGCTTAAAACAGCAATTTTATCTTGATTTCACCAACATTAGCCATTATACACCACAGAAACATGAATATGACAGTTTAAATACTTGAAAATAGCATTTTGTATATTTTTGTAAGCTGAAAACTGCTACTTTATCTTGACTTTGCAAACATAAGCCATTACACACGACATATATATGTATATGACAGTTTAAATACTTGAAAACGGTGTTTTGAATGCTAATGCATGCTTAAAACAGCAATATTATCTTGATTTTACTAACATTAGCCATTATACACGACAGAAACATGAATATGACAGTTTAAATACTTGAAAAGAGCATTTTGTATGTTTTTGCAAGCTGAAAACAGCTATTTTATCTTGATTTTGCAAACATAAGCCATATACATGAATATGACAGTTTAAATACTTGAAAACGGCGTTTTGTAAGCTTTTGCATGCTTAAAACAGCATTTTTATCTTGATTTCACCAACATTATCCATTATACACGACAGAAATATGAATATGACAGTTTAAATACTTGAAAACAACGTTTTTTATGTTTTTGCAAGCTGAAAACAGCTATTTTATCTTTATTTTGCAAACATAAGCCATTACACACGACTTATTCATGAATATGACAGTGTTTTGAATGCTTTAGAATGCTTAAAACAACAATTTTGTCTTGATTTCACCAACATTAGCCATTATACACGACAGAAACATGAATATGACAGATTAAATACTTGAAAACAGCGTTTTCTAGGTTTTTGCAAGCTGAAAACAGCTATTTTATCTTGCTTTTGCAAACATAAGCATTACGCACGACATATACATAAATATGACAGTTTAAATACTTGAAAACGGTGTTTTGTATGCTTTTGTATGCTTAAAACAGCAATTTTATCTTGATTTCACCAACATTAGCCATTATACACGACAGAAACGTGAACATGACAGTTTAAATATTTAAAAACAGCATTTTGTATGTTTTTGCAAGCTACAAACAACTATTTTATCTTGAGTTTGCAAACATAAGCCAATACACACGACATATACATGAATATGACAGTTTAAATACTTAAAAATGGTGTTTTGTATGATTTTGCATACTTAACACAGAAATTTTATCTTGATTTCACCAACATTAGAAATTATACACGACAGAAACATGAAAATGACATATTTAATACTTGAAAACAGCGTTTTGTATGTTTTTGCAACCTGAAAACAGCTATTTTATCTTGATTTTGCAAACATAAGCCATTACACACGACATATACATTAATATGATAGTTTAAATACTTGAATACGGCGTTTTGTATGCTTTTGCATGCTTAAAACAGCAATTATATCTTGATTTCACCAACATTAGCCATTATACACGACAAAAACATGAATATGACAGTTTAAATACTTGAAAACAGCATTTTGTATGTTTTTGCAAGCTAAATACAGCTTTTTTATCTTGATTTTGCAAAAATAAGCCATTACACACGAAATATTCATAAATATGACTGTTTAAATACTTGAAAACGGTGTTTTGAATGCTTTTGAATGCTTAAAACAGCAATTTTATGTTGATTTCACCAAAATTAGCCATTATACGCGACAGAAACGTGAACATGACAGTTTAAATACTTAAAAACAGCATTTTGTATGTTTTTGCAAGCTAAAAACAGCTATTTTATCTTGATTTTGCAAACATAAGCCAATACACACGACATATACATGAATATGACAGTTTAAATACTTAAAAATGGTATTTTGTGTGCTTTTGCATGCTTAACACAGAAATTTTAACTTGATTTCACCAACATTAGAAATTATACACGACAGAAACATGAAAATGACTTTTTTAAATACTTGAAAACAGCGTTTTGTATGTTTTTGCAACCTGAAAACAGCTATTTTATCTTGATTTTGTAAACATAAGCCATTACACACGACATATACATGAATATGACAGTTTAAATACTTGAAAACGGCGTTTTGTATGCTTTTGCATGCTTAAAACAGCAATTATATCTTGATTTCACAAACATTAGCCATTATACACGACAAAAACATGAATATGACAGTTTAATTACTTGAAAACAGCATTTTGTATGTTTTTGCAAGCTAAAAACAGCTATTTTATCTTGATTTTGCAAAAATAAGCCATTACACACGAAATATTCATAAATATGACTGTTTAAATACTTGAAAACGGTGTTTTGAATGCTTCTGCATGCTTAAAACAGCAATTTTATGTTGATTTCACCAAAATTATCTATTATACATGACAGAAACATGAATATGACAGTTTATATACTTGAAAACAGCGTTTTGTATGTTTTTGCAAGCTGAAAACAGCTATTTTATCGTGATTTTGCAAACATAAGCATTACGCACGACATATACATGAATATGATGTATGCTTATGCATGCTTAAAACAGCAATTTTATCTTGATTTCACCAAAATTAGTCATTATGCACGACAGAAACATGAATATGACAGTTAAAATACTTGAAAACAGCATTTTGTATGTTTTTGCAAGCTGAAAACAGCTATTTTATCTTGATTTTGCAAACATAAGCCATTACACACGATCTATACTTAAATATGACAGTTTAAATACTTGAAAACGGTGTTTTGAATGCTTTTGAATGCTTAAAAGAGTAATTTTATCTTGATTTCACCAACATTAGCCATTATGCACCACAGAATCATGAATTTGACAGTTAAAATACTTAAAAACAGCATTTTGTATGTTTTTGCAAGTTGAAAACAGCTATTTTATCTTGATTTTGCAAACATAATCCATTACACATGACATATACATGAATATGACTATTTAAATACTTGAAAACGGTGTTTTTTATATTTTTGCATGTTTAAAACAGCAATTTTATCTTGATTTCACCAACATTAGCCAATATACACGACAGAAACATGAATATGACAGTTTAAATACTTGAAACCAGCATTTTGTATGTTTTTGCAAGCTGAAAACAGCTATTTTATCTTGATTTTGCAAACATAAGCCATATACATGAATATGACAGTTTAAATACTTGAAAACGGCGTTTTGTAAGCTTTTGCATGCTTAAAACAGCAATTTTATCTTGATTTCACCAACATTAGAAATTATACATAGACAGAAACATGAAATTGACAGTTTAAATACTTGAAAACGGTGAAATGTATGCTTTTGCATGCTTAAAACAGCAATTTTCTCTTGGTTTCACCAACATTAGCCATTATACACGACAGAAACAAGAATATGAGAGTTTAAATTCTTGAAAACAACATTTTGTATGTTTTTGCAAGCTGAAAACAGCTATTTTATCTTGATTTTGCAAACATAAGCCATTACACACGACATATACATGAATATGACAGTTTAAATACTTCAAAACGGCGTTTTGTATGCTTTTGCATGCTTAAAACAGCAATTTTATCTTGATTTCACCAACATTATCCATTATACACGACAGAAACATGAATATGACAGTTTAAATACTTGAAAACAACGTTTTCTATGTTTTTGCAAGCTGGAAACAGCTATATTATATTGATTTTGCAAACACACGACATATACATGAATATGACAGTTTAAATACTTGAAAACGGCGTTTTGTAAGCTTTTGCATCCTTAAAACAGCAATTTTATCTAGATTTCACCAATATTAGCCATTATACACGACAAAAACATGAATAAAACAGTTTAAATACTTGAAAACAACGTTTTTTATGTTTTTGCAAGCTGAAAACAGCTATTTTATCTTTATTTTGCAAACATAAGCCATTACACACGACTTATACATGAATATGACAGTGTTTTGAATGCATTTGAATGCTTAAAACAACAATTTTGTCTTGATTTCACCAACATTAGCCATTATACACGACAGAAACATGAATATGACAGATTAAATACTTGAAAACAGCGTTTTCTAAGTTTTTGCAAGCTGAAAACAGCTATTTTATCTTGCTTTTGCAAACATAAGCATTACGCACGACATATACATAAATATGACAGTTTAAATACTTGAAAACGGTGTTTTGTATGCTTTTGTATGCTTAAAACAGCAATTTTATCTTGATTTCACCAACATTAGCCATTATACACGACAGAAACGGGAACATGACAGTTTAAATATTTAAAAACAGCATTTTGTATGTTTTTGCAAGCTAAAAACAACTATTTTATCTTGAGTTTGCAAACATAAGCCAATACACACGACATATACATGAATATGACAGTTTAAATACTTAAAAATGGTGTTTTGTATGATTTTGCATACTTAACACAGAAATTTTATCTTGATTTCACCAACATTAGAAATTATACACGACAGAAACATGAAAATGACATATTAAATACTTGAAAACAGCGTTTTGTATGTTTTTGCAACCTGAAAACAGCTATTTTATCTTGATTTTGCAAACATAAGCCATTACACACGACATATACATTAATATGACAGTTTAAATACTTGAATACGGCGTTTTGTATGCTTTTGCATGCTTAAAACAGCAATTATATCTTGATTTCACCAACATTAGCCATTATACACGACAAAAACATGAATATGACAGTTTAAATACTTGAAAACAGCATTTTGTATGTTTTTGCAAGCTAAATACAGCTTTTTTATCTTGATTTTGCAAAAATAAGCCATTACACACGAAATATTCATAAATATGACTGTTTAAATACTTGAAAACGGTGTTTTGAATGCTTTTGAATGCTTAAAACAGCAATTTTATGTTGATTTCACCAAAATTAGCCATTATACGCGACAGAAACGTGAACATGACAGTTTAAATACTTAAAAACAGCATTTTGTATGTTTTTGCAAGCTAAAAACAGCTATTTTATCTTGATTTTGCAAACATAAGCCAATACACACGACATATACATGAATATGACAGTTTAAATACTTAAAAATGGTATTTTGTGTGCTTTTGCATGCTTAACACAGAAATTTTAACTTGATTTCACCAACATTAGAAATTATACACGACAGAAACATGAAAATGACTTTTTTAAATACTTGAAAACAGCGTTTTGTATGTTTTTGCAACCTGAAAACAGCTATTTTATCTTGATTTTGCAAACATAAGCCATTACACACGACATATACATGAATATGACAGTTTAAATACTTGAAAACGGCGTTTTGTATGCTTTTGCATGCTTAAAACAGCAATTATATCTTGATTTCACAAACATTAGCCATTATACTCGACAAAAACATGAATATGACAGTTTAATTACTTGAAAACAGCATTTTGTATGTTTTTGCAAGCTAAAAACAGCTATTTTATCTTGATTTTGCAAAAATAAGCCATTACACACGAAATATTCATAAATATGACTGTTTAAATACTTGAAAACGGTGTTTTGAATGCTTCTGCATGCTTCTGCATGCTTAAAACAGCAATTTTATGTTGATTCCACCAAAATTATCTATTATACATGACAGAAACATGAATATGACAGTTTATATACTTGAAAACAGCGTTTTGTATGTTTTTGCAAGCTGAAAACAGCTATTTGATCGTGATTTTGCAAACATAAGCATTACGCACGACATATACATGAATATGATGTATGCTTATGCATGCTTAAAACAGCAATTTTATCTTGATTTCACCAACATTAGTCATTATGCACGACAGAAACATGAATATGACAGTTAAAATACTTGAAAACAGCATTTTGTATGTTTTTGCAAGCTGAAAACAGCTATTTTATCTTGATTTTGCAAACATAAGCCATTACACACGATCTATACTTAAATATGACAGTTTAAATACTTGAAAACGGTGTTTTGAATGCTTTTGAATGCTTAAAAGAGTAATTTTATCTTGATTTCACCAACATTAGCCATTATGCACCACAGAATCATGAATTTGACAGTTAAAATACTTAAAAACAGCATTTTGTATGTTTTTGCAAGTTGAAAACAGCTATTTTATCTTGATTTTGCAAACATAATCCATTACACATGACATATACATGAATATGACTATTTAAATACTTGAAAACGGTGTTTTTTATATTTTTGCATGTTTAAAACAGCAATTTTATCTTGATTTCACCAACATTAGCCAATATACACGACAGAAACATGAATATGACAGTTTAAATACTTGAAACCAGCATTTTGTATGTTTTTGCAAGCTGAAAACAGCTATTTCATCTTGATTTTGCAAACATAAGCAATTACACACGACATATACATGAATATGACAGTTTAAATACTTGAAAACGGCGTTTTGTATGCTTTTGCATGCTTAAAACAGCAATTTTATCTTGATTTCACCAACATTAGCCATTATACACGACAGAAACTTGAATATGACAGTTTAAATACTTGAAAACAACGTTTTCTATGTTTTTGCAAGCTGAAAACAGCTATTTTATATTGAGTTTGCAAACATAAGCCAATACACACGACATATACATGAATATGACAGTTTAAATACTTGAAAACGGCGTTTAGTATGCTTTTGCATGCTTAAAACAGCAATTTTATGTTGATTTCACCAAAATTAGCTATTATACACGACAGAAACATGAATATGACAGTTTATATACTTGAAAACAGCGTTTTGTATGTATTCGCAAGTTGAAAACAGCTATTTTATCTTGATTTTTCAAACATAAGCATTACGCACGACATATACATAAATATGACAGTTTAAATACTTGAAAACGGTGTTTTGTATGCTTTTGCATGCTTAAAACAGCAATTTTATCTTGATTTCACCAACATTAGCCATTATACACGACAGAAACGTGAATATGACAGTTTAAATACTTAAAAACAGCATTTTGTATGTTTTTGCAAGCTAAAAACAGTTATTTTATCTTGATTTTGCAAACATAAGCCAATACAAACGACATATACATGATTATGGCAGTTTAAATACTTAAAAATGGTGTTTTGTATGCTTTTGCATGCTTAAAACAGCAATTTTATCTTGATTTCACCAACATTAGTCATTATACACGACAGAAACATGAATATGACAGTTTAAATACTTGAAAACGGTGTTTTGTAGGCATTTGCATGCTTAAAAGAGCAATTTTATCTTGATTTCACCAACATTAGCCATTATACACTATAGAAACATGAATTGGACAGTTTAAATACTTGAAAACTGAATTTTGTATGTTTTTGCAAGCTGAAAACAGCTATTTTATCTTGATTTTTCAAACATAAGCCATTACACACGACATATACATGAATATGACATTTTAAATACTTGAAATCGGCGTTTTGAATGCTTTTTAATGCTTAAAACAGCAATTTTATCTTGATTTCACCAACATTAGCCATTATACACGACAGAAACATGAATATGACAGTTTAAATACTTGAAAACAGCATTTTGTATGTTTTTGCAAGTTGAACACAGCTATTTTATCTTGATTTTGCAAACATAAGCCATTGCACACCACATATACATGAATATGACAGTTTAAATACTTGAAAACGATGTTTTGTAGGCTTTTGCATGCTTAAAAGAGCAATTTTATCTTGATTTCACCAACATTAGCCATTATGCACTATAGAAACATGAATAGGACAGTTTAAATACTTGAAAACAGAATTTTGTATGTTTTTGCAAGCTGAAAACAGCTTTTTTATCTTGATTTTTCAAACATAAGCCAATACACACGACATATACATGAATATGACAGTTTAAATACTTGAAAACGGCGTTTAGTTTGCTTTTGCATACTTTAAACAGCAATTTTATCTTGATTTCACCAACATTAGCCATTATACACGACAGAAACATGAATATGACAGTTTAAATACTTGAAAACAGCATTTTTTTTGTTTTTGCAAGCTGAAAACAGCTATTTTATCTTTATTTTGCAAACATAAGCCATTACACACGACATGTACATGAATATGACAGTTTAAATACTTGATACGGTGTTTTGTATGCTTTTGCATGCTTAAAACAGCAATTTTATCTTAATTTCACCAACATTAGCCATTATACACGACAGAAACATGAATATGACAGTTATATACTTGAAAACAGCCTTTTGTATGTTTTTGCAAGCTGAAAACAACTATTTTATCTTGATTTTGCAAACATAAGCATTACGCACGACATATACATGAATATGACAGTTTAAATACTTGAAAACGGTGTTTTGTATGCTTTTGCATGCTTAAAACAGCAATTTTATCTTGATTTCACCAACATTAGTCATTATACACGACAGAAACATGAATATGGCAGTTTAAATACTTGAAAACAGCATTTTGTATGTTTTTGCAAGCTGAAAACAGCTATTTTTTCTTGATTTTCCAAACATAAGCCATTACACCCGACATATACATTAATATGACAGTATAAATTCTTGAAAACGATGTATTGTATGCTTTTTAATCTTGATTTCACCAACATTACCCATTATACACGACAGAAACATGAATATGATAGTTTAAATACTTGAAAAGAGCATTTTGTATGTTTTTGCAAGTTGAACACAGATATTTTATCTTGATTTTGCAAACATAAGCCATTGCACACCACATATTTTACGAAAAATGGCCGGCACTGATAACATCGTTGACAGTGTACCTGATATAAATAAAAAAATCTGCAGCATCTGTAAGCGTAATGCAGTAAATAATGTAGTAAAGTGTGTTCTGTGTGACAAGGTTTTTCACAATAACTGTTGTGTAAAGAAAAACCTAAATGTAAGTGATAATATGACAAAGTGTTGTGCCACCGAAGAAGATTTTGTAGAAGCTAGTGACTCACTCGACCTTGTGGGTACAATCGCTATTTTTCAAATAGAAATAAGTTATTTAAAAAAATTAATTAAAGAAAAGGACACAATAATTAAAGACAAGTGTACTAGCATACATGATAAAGAAACTATAATTAGTATTTTAAGAAAAAATATAAAAATTATTTCTGACTTTGTGACAGGTAATAATGAAGTGACATCTATTTCTAAAAATATTAAACCCAGAGACATAAAATCTAGGGAAATAAAACAACTTAAACCTAAAACTAACATCGAACAAGTACCAACATTATCAACTGTCAATAAACAAGGTGTAAATAATCTTGACAGCGAAGTTAACAACGACCTTGTCGCTTTAAATAATAAAAGCGAAGAGAAGTCCGGTATAGTTCTTACGGACACAAATTTAGAATGTTCTAAAATTGTCAAGAAAAAAGTATTTAAGCGAAGAAATAGTGGTGTCTACGGCACTGCTAAAAATATGAATATTGAAGTGGCACTCAAGAAAGCATTTATTTATATTTCTCGCTTAAAACCGGGAACTAAACAAGAAGTTTTGTCAGCACATGTCAAAAGCCAGTTTCCGGAAGCTCAGGTAGAAGAGTTGTCTTCAAAATTTCCTGAACACTTTTCATCATTTAAAATTATGGTCAACCTGATGAATTTTGAAGCGGCAACAAACCCTGACTTATGGCCAAGCGGTGCCTACGTATCACGGTTTTTTCATCCTCGACACCAGAAAATTTCAAGGAAATAACAGCAAATGTCCCAAATAATATAGATGTTATGTATCTAAACTGTCAGTTATTAAACACAGACACAATAAACTTAATTAATAGTGAGTATCTAGTAAATTCAAAATATAAATTCAAATTTTTATGTTTCTCAGAAACGTGGTGCACTCCTACATCTGTAAATAAATTCAATTTTGGAAATTTTATTTGTGCTGCAAACTACAGTCGTACAAACAGTGTAGGAGGCGGTGTTGGAATCTGGTGTGAAAATAATTTAAATGTTCAAGAAATAAATCTTAATGAATTCTGTATTGAAAAAGACTTTGAGATATGTTGTGTTAAATGGCAACCAAATTCCATAACCACCTTTATAATTATATGTTTTTATAGATCACCACGTATGTTAAATTTGCAGGAAAGCAAAATTTTTATTAATAAATTTAATATTATTTTAGATAAAGTCTTAAAAAATAATTACAAATTAATTTTAGGTGGAGATTTTAATGTTGATCCTGAGAGGGACAATTCAGTCTTCAATTTATTAAGTGCTTTGTTATTAAGCTACAACTGTAGTAGTCTGGTTCGTAGCTCAACAAGAGGTATTTACACTTTAGATCATGTTTTTAGTAATGTAAGTAGTTTTTGTATAGCACATGATAATTTTATATCGGATCATAAAACTCTTTTAACTAGTACCACTCAAAATCTTACTACAAATTCGAAATGCAAAGTTTCTCGCAGATTTTACCAAGAAAGTGACATAGATTACTTTATTGGTGAAATTCAATCAGAATCTTGGAGCTCCGTTTATGATACAGAAGACTTAAATTCTGCTTTCAATACATTTTATGATATATTTCTATTTTATTTTAATAAGAATTTTCCTACTAAAATATATTAAACTAATACTAGTAATAAAAAATCTTGGTATAATGAAACTATACATAAATCTAGTGAGTACATATTTAGTTTATTTCAACTACAAAAAGTACACATTGAATATAAACCACTCTATATAAAAGCGAAACGCACTCATGCAAAATTAATCTCGATGTCGAAAAAAAATTATTACCAAAATAAAATCTTTAATAATGATAACATTACGAAAAGTACGTGGAACGTGATAAACGAAATTACAGATAATAAATCTAAGACTTAAAATATCTCTATAAACTTAGAGAATACTGTTGTAACTAATCCCGAAGATATATCTAATGAGTTTAATTATTTTTTTAGAGATGTGCCTCAAAAGGTATTAAACCAGTTATCAAAAAATAACCTTTCTTTGTCGCAGGATGTCGTGGCGACACAGCCGAATAGTTTGTTTTTGTGTCCATTCGCGGAAATTGAACTTTTAGAGTTAATCAAAAATAAAAAGTCGTCAGGGCCAGACAGTGTACCTAACTTTCTGACTAAAATAGCAGCTCCTTTTGTTATCAAACCTCTTCTATATTTGGTAAATTTATCATTTAAATTAGGTATTTGTCCAAATAACCTGAAGGTAAATAAAATAAATCCTATTTATAAACAGGGCGATGTGCGAAATCTAAATAACTATAGACCAGTAGCTCTTTCTTCAACTTTTTCAAAAATTTTTGAGTACGCTTTCTTAAGCAGACTCGAAAATTTCTTATTTAAATTTAATATTATTTTGCCAAATCAGTTTGGTTTTCGTGCTAATAGTACTACAGTTGACGCCATCCAAATTTCACTCGAAAATATCTTGAAATATTTAGAAAAAGGTGAAAAACCAATAGGAATTTTCTGTGATCTTACTAAGGCGTTCGACTGTGTAAACCATGACATTCTGCGACATAAACTGAGTAATTACGGAGTAAGAGGAACACCATTAAACTGGATTTCTTCATATCTTCTGGATAGGAATCAGTATGTAACAATTAAACATAATAATAAAAATATAATTCAGGATTTTAACTCAGAGCGAATAATAATAAATGTGGGTGTTCCACAAGGCGGAGTCCTATCGCCTACCCTATTTTTATTATATATTAACGATCTAAGTTCTATTTTTGGCGGTGAATGTACCATAACGTAGTATGCAGACGACACCTATATGATAATATCAGATCCAGATACTGATAAACTTATAGATAAATGCCAAAATTGCTTAAATCGCTTATCGGATTGGTTTTGTAGAAATGATTTATTTTTCAATAAATCTAAAACTCATTATTTGCGTTTTCACAACCAGCAATATAAAAATGATCTCGTTGTAGATATTTTTATAGATGATCATAAAGTGTCTCGCAATTACAAAACTGAATTTTTAGGGTCGTTAATTGACGAAAATCTTATTTGGAAAGCCCAAGTGGAGCACATAGCTGCAAAACTTAGTTCGATATGTTTCCAATTTAGGCATTTAAATAATATTCTCACCGAACAACAACTAATTTTGTTTTATCATACTAAAGCGGAGCCACTTCTTCGGTATGGGATCTGTTTTTGGGGTGCTTCGTCTGCAGTTAATTATGTTTTTATTTGCCAAAAAAGAATTATTAGAACTATTGCTAAATGTACACGTACTTTTTCATGTAAAACACTTTATAGAAAATACAATATTTTTACAGTAACAAGTTTATACATATTTGAAGTGTGTAAATTTATTTATAAAAATAAATCCTCGTTTGTTCTAAACTCAACTTATCACAGCTTCAATACGAGGCAAAAAGATAATTTTTGCATCCCTTTAACTAAATATAATGTTATTAAAAATGCGCCACATATTCAAGGCCTCCGTATTTTTAACAATTTACCAAGTGAAATTAAGTCTTGCAGTAACATAAAACAATTTTTAGGTGGTTTAAAAATTTTCTTGTTAAACCATTGTTTTTATAATTTACAAGAGTTTTACGATCTAAAACTTTGATTATTACGTCTTTTCGTTTCTTAGTTTTTGACCTGAATTGTCTCTCTAATTTTGATCTCCTTATGTTTCGAGATATTATATTATATATTTTATATTCATCTGATTATGACGATTTCGATATATGTATTCTCATATCAACGAAATAAAATTATTATTATTATTAATATGACAGTTTAAATACTTGAAAACGATGTTTTGTAGGCTTTTATATGCTTAAAAGAGCAATTTTATCTTGATTTCACCAACATTAGCCATTATGCACTATAGAAACATGAATAGGACAGTTTAAATACTTGAAAACAGAATTTTGTATGTTTTTGCAAGCTGAAAACAGATATTTTATCTTGATTTTGCAAACATAAGCCATTACACACGACATATACATGAATATGACAGTTTAAATACTTGAAAACGGCGTTCTGTATGCTTTTGCATTCTTTAAACAGCAATTTTATCTTGATTTCACCAACATTAGCCATTATACACGACAGAAACATGAATATGACAGTTTAAATACTTGAAAACAGCATTTTTTATGTTTTTGCAAGCTGAAAACAGCTATTTAATCTTGATTTTGCAAACATAAGCCATTACACACGACATATACATGAATATGACAGTTTAAATACTTGAAACGGTGTTTTCTATGCTTTTGCATACTTAAAACAGCTATTTTATCTTAATTTCACAAACATTAGCCATTTTATATACTTTAAAACAGCGTTTTGTATGCTTTTGCAAGCTGAAAACAACTATTTTATCTTGATTTTGCAAACATAAGCCATTACACAAGTCATATACATGAATATGACAGTATAAATTCTTAAAAACGATGTATTGTATGCTTTTTTATCTTGATTTCACCAACATTTGCCATTATATACGACAGAAACATGAATATGACAGTTTAAATACTTGAAAACAGCATTTTGTATGTTTCTGCAAGTTGAAAACAGCTACTTTATCTTGATTTTGCAAACATAAGCCATTGCACACCACATATACATAAATATGACAGTTTAAATACTTAAAACCGGTGTTTTGTAGGCTTTTGCATGCTTAAAGGGGCAATTTTATCTTGATTTCACCAACATTAGCCATTATACACTATAGAAACATGAATAGGACAGTTTAAATACTTGAAAACAGAATTTTGTATGTTTTTGCAAGCTGAAAACAGCTATTTTATCTTGATTTTTCAAACATAAGCCACTACACACGACATATACATGAATATGACAGTTTAAATACTTGAAATGGTGTTTTGTATGCTTTTGCCTGCTTAACACAGCAATATTATCTTGATTTCACCAACATTAGAAATTATACACGACAGAAACATGAAAATGACATTTTATATACTTGAAAACAGGTTTTGTATGTTTTTGCAAGCTGAAAACAGCTTTTTCATCATGATTTTGCAAACATAAGCCATTACACACGACATATACATAAATAAGACAGTTTAAATACTTGAAAACGGCGTTTTGTAGGCTTTTGCATGCTTAAAAGAGCAGTTTAATATTGATTTCACCAACATTAGCCATTATACACTATAGAAACATGAATAGGACAGTTTAAATACTTGAAAACAGAATTTTGTATGTTTTCGCAAGCTGAAAACAGCTATTTTATCTTGAGTTTGCAAACATAAGCCATTACACACGACATATACATGAATATGTCAGTTTAAATACTTGAAAACGGCGTTTTGTATGCTTTTGCATGCTTTAAACTGCAATTTTATCTTGATTTCACCAACATTAGCCATTATACACGACAGAAACATGAATATGACAGTTCAAATACTTAAAAACAGCATTTTTTATATTTTTGCAAGCTGAAAACAGCTATTTTATCTTGATTTTGCAAACATAAGCCATTACACGACTTATACATAAATATGACAGTTTAAATACTTGAAAACGGTGTTTTGAATGCTAATGCATGCTTAAAACAGCAATTTTATCTTGATTTCACCAACTTTAGCCATTATACACGACAGAAGCATGAATATGACAGTTTAAATACTTGAAAACAACGTTTTCTATGTTTTTGCAAGCTGAAAACAGCTCTTTTATCTTGATTTTGCAAACATAAGCATTACGCACGACATATACATAAATATGACAGTTTAAATACTTGAAAACGGTGTTTTGTATGCTTTTGCATGCTTAAAACAGCAATTTTATCTTGATTTCACCAACATTAGCCATGATACACGACAGAAACGTGAATATGACAGTTTAAATACTTAAAAACAGCATTTTGTATGTTTTTGCAAGCTAAAAACAGCTATTTTATCTTGATTTTGCAAACATAAGCCAATACACACGACATATGCATGAATATGACAGTTTAAATACTTAAAAATGGTGTTTTGTATGCTTTTGCATGCTTAACACAGAAATTTTATCTTGATTTCACCAACATTAGAAATTATACACGACAGAAAAATGAAAATGACATTTTAAATACTTGAAAACAGCGTTTTGTATGATTTTGCAAGCTGAAAACAGTTATTTTATCTTGATTTTGTAAACATAAGCCATTACACACGACATATACATAAATATGACAGTTTAAATACTTAAAAACGGCGTTTTGTATGCATCTTAATGCTTAAACAGCAATTTTATCTTGATTTCACCAACATTAGCCATTATACACAACAGAAACGTAAATATGACAGTTTAAATACTTGAAAACAGCATTTTGTATGTTTTTGCAAGCTGAAAACAGCTATTTTATCTTGATTTTGCAAACATAAGCCAATACACACGACATATACATGAATATGACAGTTTAAATACTTAAAAATGGTGTTTTGTATGCTTTTGCCTGCTTAACACAGCAATTTTATCTTGATTTCACCAACATTAGAAATTATACACGACAGAAACATGAAAATGACATTTTAAATACTTGGAAACAGGTTTTGTATGTTTTTGCAAGCTGAAAACAGCTTTTTTATCTTGATTTTGCAAACATAAGCCATTACACACGACATATACATAAATATGACAGTTTAAATACTTGAAAACGGCGTTTTGTAGGCTTTTGCATGCTTAAAAGAGCAATTTTATATTGATTTCACCAACATTAGCCATTATACACTATAGAAACATGAATAGGACAGTTTAAATACTTGAAAACAGAATTTTGTATGTTTTTGCAAGCTGAAAACAGCTATTTTATCTTGATTTTGCAAACACAAGCCATTTCACACGACTTATACATGAATATGACAGTTTAAATACTTAAAAACGGTGTTTTGAATGCTTAAAACAGCAATTTTGTTGATTTCACCAAAATTAGCTATTATACACGACAGAAACATGAATATGACAGTTTATATATTTGAAAACAGCGTTTTGTATGTTTTCGCAAGCTGAAAACAGCTATTTTATCTTGATTTTGCAAACATAAGCATTACGCACGACATATACATAAATATGACAGTTTAAATACTTGAAAACGGTGTTTTGTATGCTTTTGCATGCTTAAAACAGCAATTTTATTTTGATTTCACCAACATTAGCCATTATACACGACAGAAACGTGAATATGACAGTTTAAATACTTAAAAACAGCATTTTGTATGTTTTTGCAAGCTAAAAACAGCTATTTTATCTTGATTTTGCAAACATAAGCCAATACACACGACATATGCATGAATATGACAGTTTAAATACTTAAAAATGGTGTTTTGTATGCTTTTGCATGCTTAACACAGAAATTTTATCTTGATTTCACCAACATTAGAAATTATACACGACAGAAAAATGAAAATGACATTTTAAATACTTGAAAACAGCGTTTTGTATGATTTTGCAAGCTGAAAACAGTTATTTTATCTTGATTTTGTAAACATAAGCCATTACACACGACATATACATAAATATGACAGTTTAAATACTTAAAAACGGCGTTTTGTATGCATCTTAATGCTTAAACAGCAATTTTATCTTGATTTCACCAACATTAGCCATTATACACAACAGAAACGTAAATATGACAGTTTAAATACTTGAAAACAGCATTTTGTATGTTTTTGCAAGCTGAAAACAGCTATTTTATCTTGATTTTGCAAACATAAGCCAATACACACGACATATACATGAATATGACAGTTTAAATACTTAAAAATGGTGTTTTGTATGCTTTTGCCTGCTTAACACAGCAATTTTATCTTGATTTCACCAACATTAGAAATTATACACGACAGAAACATGAAAATGACATTTTAAATACTTGGAAACAGGTTTTGTATGTTTTTGCAAGCTGAAAACAGCTTTTTTATCTTGATTTTGCAAACATAAGCCATTACACACGACATATACATAAATATGACAGTTTAAATACTTGAAAACGGCGTTTTGTAGGCTTTTGCATGCTTAAAAGAGCAATTTTATATTGATTTCACCAACATTAGCCATTATACACTATAGAAACATGAATAGGACAGTTTAAATACTTGAAAACAGAATTTTGTATGTTTTTGCAAGCTGAAAACAGCTATTTTATCTTGATTTTGCAAACACAAGCCATTTCACACGACTTATACATGAATATGACAGTTTAAATACTTAAAAACGGTGTTTTGAATGCTTAAAACAGCAATTTTGTTGATTTCACCAAAATTAGCTATTATACACGACAGAAACATGAATATGACAGTTTATATATTTGAAAACAGCGTTTTGTATGTTTTCGCAAGCTGAAAACAGCTATTTTATCTTGATTTTGCAAACATAAGCATTACGCACGACATATACATAAATATGACAGTTTAAATACTTGAAAACGGTGTTTTGTATGCTTTTGCATGCTTAAAACAGCAATTTTATTTTGATTTCACCAACATTAGCCATTATACACGACAGAAACGTGAATATGACAGTTTAAATACTTAAAAACAGCATTTTGTATGTTTTTGCAAGCTAAAAACAGCTATTTTATCTTGATTTTGCAAACATAAGCCAATACACACGACATATACATGAATATGACAGTTTAAATACTTGAAACGGCGTTTTGTATGCTTTTGCATGCTTAAAACAGCAATTTTATCTTGATTTCACCAACATTAGAAATTATACACGACAGAAACATTAAAGTGACATTTTAAATACTTGAAAACAGTGTTTTGTATGTTTTTGCAAGCTGAAAATAGTTATTTTATCTTGATTTTGCAAACATAAGCCATTACACACGACATATACATGAATATGACAGTTTAAATACTTGAAACGGCGTTTTGTATGCTTTTGCATGCTTAAAACAGCAATTTTATCTTGATTTCACCAACATTAGCCATTATACGCGACAGAAACATAAATATGACAGTTTAGTTTCTTGAAAACAGCGTTTTGTATGTTTTTACAAGCTAAAAACAGCTATTTTATGTTGGTTTTGCAAACATAAGCCATTACACACGACATATACATGAATATGACAGTTTAAATACTTGATACGGTGTTTTGTATGCTTTTGCATGCTTAAAACAGCAATTTTATCTTGATTTCACCAACATTAGCCATTATACACGACAGAAATATGAATATGACAGTTTAAATATTTGAAAACAGCATTTTTTATGTTTTTGCAAGCTGAAATCAGCTATTTTATCTTGATTTTTCAAACATAAGCCATTACACAAGACATATACATGAATATGACAGTTTAAATACTTGAAACGGTGTTTTGTATGCTTTTGCATGCTTAACACAGCAATTTTATCTTGATTTCACCAACATTAGAAATTATACAAGACAGAAACATGAATAGGACAGTTTAAATACTTGAAAACAGAATTTTGTATGTTTTTGCAAGCTGAAATCAGCTATTTTATCTTGATTTGTCAAACATAAGCCATTACACACGACATATGCATGAATATGACAGTTTAAATACTTGAAAACGGCGTTTTGTATGCTTTTCCATGCTTAAAACAGCAATTTTATCTTGATTTCACCAACATTAGTCATTATACACGACAGAAACATGAATATGACAGTTTAAAATCTTAAAAAAAGCATTTTGTATATTTTTGCAAGCTGAAAAAAGCTATTTTATCTTGATTTTGCAAACATAAGCCTTTACACACGACATATACATGAATATGACAGTTTAAATACTTGAAAACGGCGTTTTGTATGCTTCTTATTGCTTAAAACAGCAATTTTATCTTGATTTCACCAACATTAGCCATTATACACGACAGAAACGTAAATATGACAGTTTAAATACTTGAAAACAGCGTTCTGTATGTTTTTGCAAGCTGAATACAGCTATTTTATCTTGATTTTGCAAACATAAGCATTACGCACGACATATACATGAATATGACAGTTTAAATACTTGAAAACAGTGTTTTGTATGCTTTTGCATGCTTAAAACAGCAATTTTATTTTGATTTCACCAACATTAGTCATTATACACAACAGAAACATGAATATGACAATTTAAATACTTGAAAACAGAATTTTGTATGTTTTTGCAAGCTGAAAACAGCTATTTTATCTTGATTTTGCAAACATAAGCCATTACACACGTCATATACATGAATATGACAGTATAAATTCTTGAAAACGATGTATTGTATGCTTTTTTATATTGATTTCACAAACATTTGCCATTATACACGACAGAAACATGAATATGTCAGTTTAAATACTTGAAAACAGCATTTTGTATGTTTCTGCAAGTTGTAAACAGCTATTTTATCTTGATTTTGCAAACATAAGCCATTGCACACCACATATACATAAATATGAGAGTTTAAACTAAGCTAAAAACAGCTATTTTATGTTGGTTTTGCAAACATAAGCCATTTCACACGACATATACATGAATATGACAGTTTAAATACTTGATACGGTGTTTTGTATGCTTTTGCATGCTTAAAACAGCAATTTTATCTTGATTTCACCAACATTAGCCATTATACACGACAGAAATATGAATATGACAGTTTAAATACTTGAAAACAGCATTTTTTATGTTTTTGCAAGCTGAAATCAGCTATTTTATCTTGATTTTTCAAACATAAGCCATTACACAAGACATATACATGAATATGACAGTTTAAATACTTGAAACGGTGTTTTGTATGCTTTTGCATGCTTAACACAGCAATTTTATCTTGATTTCACCAACATTAGAAATTATACAAGACAGAAACATGAATAGGACAGTTTAAATACTTGAAAACAGAATTTTGTATGTTTTTGCAAGCTGAAATCAGCTATTTTATCTTGATTTGTCAAACATAAGCCATTACACACGACATATGCATGAATATGACAGTTTAAATACTTGAAAACGGCGTTTTGTATGCTTTTCCATGCTTAAAACAGCAATTTTATCTTGATTTCACCAACATTAGCCATTATACACGACAGAAACATGAATATGACAGTTTAAAATCTTAAAAAAAAGCATTTTGTATATTTTTGCAAGCTGAAAAAAGCTATTTTATCTTGATTTTGCAAACATAAGCCTTTACACACGACATATACATGAATATGACAGTTTAAATACTTGAAAACGGCGTTTTGTATGCTTCTTATTGCTTAAAACAGCAATTTTATCTTGATTTCACCAACATTAGCCATTATACACGACAGAAACGTAAATATGACAGTTTAAATACTTGAAAACAGCGTTCTGTATGTTTTTGCAAGCTGAATACAGCTATTTTATCTTGATTTTGCAAACATAAGCATTACGCACGACATATACATGAATATGACAGTTTAAATACTTGAAAACGGTGTTTTGTATGCTTTTGCATGCTTAAAACAGCAATTTTATTTTGATTTCACCAACATTAGTCATTATACACAACAGAAACATGAATATGACAGTTTAAATACTTGAAAACAGAATTTTGTATGTTTTTGCAAGCTGAAAACAGCTATTTTATCTTGATTTTGCAAACATAAGCCATTACACACGTCATATACATGAATATGACAGTTATAAATTCTTGAAAACGATGTATTGTATGCTTTTTTATATTGATTTCACAAACATTTGCCATTATACACGACAGAAACATGAATATGTCAGTTTAAATACTTGAAAACAGCATTTTGTATGTTTCTGCAAGTTGAAAACAGCTATTTTATCTTGATTTTGCAAACATAAGCCATTGCACACCACATATACATAAATATGAGAGTTTAAATATTTGAAACCGGTGTTTTGTAGGCTTTTGCATGCTTAAAAGAGCAGTTTCATCTTGATTTCACCAACATTAGACATTATACACGACAGAAACATGAATATGACAGTTTGAATATTTTAAAAACAGCGTTTTGTATGTTTTTGCAAGCTGAAAACAGCTATTTTATCTTGATTTTGCAAACATAAGCCATTACACACGACTTATACATGAATATGACAGTTTAAATACTTGAATACGGCGTTTAGTATGCTTTTGCATGCTTTAAACAGCAATTTTTATCTTGATTTCACCAACATTAACCATTATACACGACAGAAACATGAATATGACAGTTTAAATACTTGAAAAAAGCATTATGTATATTTTTGCAAGCTGAAAACAGCTATTTTATCTTGATTTTGCAAACATAAGCCATTACACTCGACATATACATGAATATGAAAGTTTAAATACTTGAAAACGGCGTTTTGGTATGCTTCTTAAGGCTTAAAACAGCAATTTTATCTTGATTTCACCAACATTAGCAATTATACACGACAGAAACATAAATATGACAGTTTAAATACTTGAAAACAGCGTTTTGTATGTTTTTGCAAGCTGAAAACAGCTATTTTATATTGATTTTGCAAACATAAGCCAATACCACACGACATATACATGAATATGACAGTTCAAATACTTGAAAACTGCGTTTTGTACGCTTTTGCATGCTTAAAACAGCAATTATAATTTGATTTCACCAACATTAGCCCATTATACACGAC
>CAWWDY010002145.1:0-96673 GCA_963942605.1 Poecilus cupreus | reverse complement strand
AAAAACATACAAAATGCTGTTTTCAGTATTTAAATTGTCATATTCATGTATATGTCGTGTGTATTGGCTCATGTTTGCAAAATCAAGATAAAATAGCTGTTTTCAGCTTGCAAAAAACATACAAAATGCTGTTTTCAAGTATTTAAACTGTCACATTAATGTATATGTCGTGTGTAATGGCTTATGTTTGCAAAATCAAGATAAAATAGCTGTTTTCAGCTTGCAAAAATATACAAAATGCTGTTTTCAAGTATTTAAACTGTCATATTCATGTTTCTGTCGTGTATAATAGCTAATGTTTGTGAAAGCAAGATAAAAATGCTGTTTTAAGCATGCAAAAGCATACAAAACACCGTTTTCAAGTATTTAAACTGTCATATTCATGTATATGTCGTGTATAATGGCTTATGTTCACAAAATCAAGATAAAATAGCTGTTTTCAGCTTGCAAAAACATACAAAATGCTGTTTTCAGTATTTAAATTGTCATATTCATGTATATGTCGTGTGTATTGGCTCATGTTTGCAAAATCAAGATAAAATAGCTGTTTTCAGCTTGCAAAAACATACGAAGTGCTGTTTTCAAGTATTTAAACTGTCATATTTATGTTTCTGTCGTGTATAATAGCTAATGTTGGTGAAAGCAAAATAAAAATGCTGTTTTAAGCATGGAAAAGCATACAAAACACGGTTTTCAAGTATTTAAACTGTCATATTCATGTATTTGTCGTGTGTAATGGCTTATGTTTGCAAAATCAAGATAAAATAGCTGTTTTCAGCTTGCATAAACATACAAAATGCTGTTTTCAAGTATTCAAATTATCATATTCATGTTTCTGTCGTGTATAATAGCTAATGTTGGTGAAAGCAAGATAAAAATTCTGTTTTAAGCATGCAAAAGCATACAAAACACCGTTTTCTAGTAATTAAACTATCATATTCATTTATATGTCTATCGTAACGGCTTATGTTTGCAAAATCAAGATAAAATAGCTGTTTTCAGCTTGCAAAAACATACAAAATGCTGTTTTCAAGTATTTAAACTGTCATATTCATGTTTCTGTCGTGTATAATAGCTAATGCTGGTGAAAGCAAGATAAAAATGCTGTTTTAAGCATGCAAAAGCATACAAAACACGGTTTTCAAGTATTTAAACTGTCATATTCATGTATATGTCGTGTGTGATGGCTTATGTTTGCAAAATAAAGATAAAATAGCTGTTTTCAGCTTGCAAAAACATACATAGTGCTGTTTTTAAGTATTTAAACTGTCATATTCATGTTTCTGTAGTGTATAATAGTTAATGTTGGTGAAAGCAAGATAAAAATGCTGTTTTAAGCATGCAAAAGCATACAAAACACCGCTTTCAAGTATTTAAACTGTCATATTCATGTATATGTTGTGTGTATTGGCTCATGTTTGCAAAATCAAGATAAAATAGCTGTTTTCAGCTTGCAAAAACATACAAAATGCTGTTTTCAAGTATTTAAACTGTCATATTCATGTATATGTCGTGTGTAATGGCTTATGTTTGCAAAATTAAGATAAAATAGCGGTTTTCAGCTTGCAAAAATATACAAAATGCTGTTTTCAAGTATTTAAACTGTCATATTCATGTTTCTGTCGTGTATAATAGCTAATGTTTGTGAAAGCAAGATAAAAATGCTGTTTTAAGCATGCAAAAGCATACAAAACACCGTTTTCAAGTATTTAAACTGCCATATTCTTGTATATGTCGTGTATAATAGCTTGTGTTTGCAAAATCAAGATAAAATAGCTGTTTTCAGCTTGCAAAAACATACAAAGTGCTGTTTTCAAGTATTTAAACTGTCATATTCATGTTTCTGTTGTGTATAATAGCTAATGTTGGTGAAAGCAAAATAAAAATGCTGTTTTAAGCATGCAAAAGCATAAAAAACACCGTTTTCAAGTATTTAAACTGTCATATTCTTGTATATATCGTGTATAATAGCTTGTGTTTGCAAAATCAAGATTAAATAGCTGTTTTCAGCTTGCAAAAACATACAAAGTGCTGTTTTCAAGTATTTAAACTGTCATATTCATGTTTCTGTCGTGTATAATAGTTAATGTTGGTGAAAGCAAGATAAAAATGCTATTTTAAGCATGCAAAAGCATACAAAACACCGTTTTCAAGTATTTAAACTGTCATATTCATGTATATGTCGTGTATAATGGCTTATGTTTGCAAAATCAAGATAAAATAGCTGTTTTCAGCTTGCAAAAACATACAAAATGCTGTTTTTAGTATTTAAACTGTCATATTCATGTATATGTCGTGTGTATTGGCTCATGTTTGCAAAATCAAGATAAAATAGCTGTTTTCAGCTTGCAAAAACATACAAAATGCTGTTTTCAAGTATTTAAACTGTTATATTCATGTATATGTCGTGTGTAATGGCTTATGTTTGCAAAATCAAGATAAAATAGCTGTTTTCAGCTTGCAAAAATATACAAAATGCTGTTTTCAAATATTTAAACTGTCATATTCATGTTTCTGTCGTGTATAATAGCTAATGTTTGTGAAAGCAAGATAAAAATGCTGTTTTAAGCATGCAAATGCATACAAAACACCGTTTTTAAGTATTTAAACTGTCATATTCTTGTATATGTCGTGTATAATAGCTTGTGTTTGCAAAATCAAGATGAAATAGCTGTTTTCAGCTTGCAAAAACATACAAAGTGCTGTTTTCAAGTATTTAAACTGTCATATTCATGTTTCTGTTGTGTATAATAGCTAATGTTGGTGAAAGCAAAATAAAATTGCTGTTTTAAGCATGGAAAAGCATACAAAACACCGTTTCAAGTATTTAAACTGTCATATTCATGTGTATGTCGTGTGTAATGACTTATGTTTGCAAAATCAAGATAAAATAGCTGTTTTCAGCTTGCAAAAACATACAAAATGCTGTTTTCATGTATTTAAACTGTCATATTCATGTTTATGTCGTGTGTAATGACTTATGTTTTGCAAAATCAAGATAAAATAGCTGTTTTCAGCTTGCAAAAACATACAAAATGCTGTTTTCAAGTATTTAAATTGTCATATTCATGTTTCTGTCGTGTATAATAGCTAATGTTGGTGAAAGCAAGATAAAATTGCTGTTTTAAGCATGCAAAGGCATACAAAACTCCGTTTTCAAGTATTTAAACTGTCATATTCATGTATATGTCGTGTGTAATGGCTTATGTTTGAAAATCAATATAAAATAGCTGTTTTCAGCTTGCAAAAACATACAAAATGCTGTTTTCAAGTATTTAAATTGTCATATTCATGTTTCTCTCGTGTATAATAGCTAATGTTAGTGTAAGCAAGATAAAAATTCTGTTTTAAGCATGCAAAAGCATACAAAACACAGTTTTCAAGTAATTAAACTATCATATTCATTTATATGTCTAGCGTAATGGCTTATGTTTGCAAAATCAAGATAAAATAGCTGTTTTCAGCTTGCAAAAACAAACAAAATGCTGTTTTCAAGTATTTAAATTGTCATTTTCTTGTTTCTGTCGTGTATAATAGCTAATGTTGGTGAAAGCAAGATAAAAATTCTGTTTTAAGCATGCAAAAGCATACAAAACACCGTTTTCAAGTAATTAAACTATCATATCATTTATATGTCTAGGGTAATGGCTTATGTTTGCAAAATCAAGATAAAATAGCTGTTTTCAGCTTGCAAAAACATACAAAATGCTGTTTTCAAGTATTTAAACTGTCATATTCATGTATAGTCGTGTGTAATGGCTTAAGTTTGCAAAATCAAGATAAAATAGCTGTTTTCAGCTTTCAAAAACATACATAATGCTGTTTTTAAGTATTTAAACTGTCATATTCATGTTTTTGTCGTGTATAATAGCTAATGTTGATGAAAGCAAGATAAAAATGCTGTTTTAAGCATGCAAAAGCATACAAAACACAGTTTTCAAGTATTTAAAACTGTCATATTCATGTTTCTGTCGTGTATAATAGCTAATGTTGGTGAAAGCAAGATAAAATAGCTGTTTTCAGCTTGCAAAAACATACAAAATGCTGTTTTCAAGTATTTAAATTGTCATATTCATGTTTCTCTCGTGTATAATAGCTAATGTTGGTGAAAGCAAGATAAAAATTCTGTTTTAAGCATGCAAAAGCATACAAAACACAGTTTTCAAGTAATTAAACTATCATATTCATTTATATGTCTAGCGTAATGGATTATGTTTGCAAAATCAAGATAAAATAGCTGTTTTCAGCTTGCAAAAACAAACAAAATGCTGTTTTCAAGTATTTAAATTGTCATTTTCTTGTTTCTGTCGTGTATAATAGCTAATGTTGGTGAAAGCAAGATAAAAATTCTGTTTTAAGCATGCAAAAGCATACAAAACACCGTTTTCAAGTAATTAAACTATCATATTCATTTATATGTCTAGGGTAATGGCTTATGTTTGCAAAATCAAGATAAAATAGCTGTTTCAGCTTGCAAAAACATACAAAATGCTGTTTTCAAGTATTTAAACTGTCATATTCATGTATAGTCGTGTGTAATGGCTTAAGTTTGCAAAATCAAGATAAAATAGCTGTTTTCAGCTTTCAAAAACATACATAATGCTGTTTTTAAGTATTTAAACTGTCATATTCATGTTATTGTCGTGTATAATAGCTAATGTTGATGAAAGCAAGATAAAAATGCTGTTTTAAGCATGCAAAAGCATACAAAACACAGTTTTCAAGTATTTAAACTGTCATATTCATGTTTCTGTCGTGTATAATAGCTAATGTTGGTGAAAGCAAGATAAAAATGCTGTTTTAAGCATGCAAAAGCATACAAAACACCGTTTTCAAGTATTTAAACTGTTATATTCATGTACGAGTATATGTCGTGTGTAATGGCTTATGTTTGCAAAATCAAGATAAAATAACTGTTTTCAAATTGCAAAAACATACAAAATGCTGTTTTCAAGTATTTAAACTGTCATATTCATGTATATGTCGTGTATAATGGCTTATGTTTGCAAAATCAAGATAAAATAGCTGTTTTCAGTTTGCAAAAACGTACAAAATGCTGTTTTCAAGTATTGAAAATTTCATATTCATGTATATGTCGTGTGTAACGGCTTATGTTTGCAAAATCAAGATTAAATAGCTGTTTTCAGCTTGCAAAAACATACAAAATGCTGTTTTCAGTATTTCAACTGTCATATTCATGTATATGTCGTGTGTATTGGCTCATGTTTGCAAAATCAAGATAAAATAGCTGTTTTCAGCTTGCAAAAACATACAAAATGTTGTTTTCAAGAATTTAAACTGTCATATTCATGTATATGTCGTGTGTAATGGCTTATGTTTGCAAAATCAAGATAAAATAGCTGTTTTCAGCTTGCAAAAATATACAAAAAGCTGTTTTCAAGTATTTATACTGTCATATTCATGTTTCTGTCGTGTATAATAGCTAATGTTTGTGAAAGCAAGATAAAAATGCTGTTTTAAGCATGCAAAAGCATACAAAACACCTTTTTCAAGTATTTAAACTGCCATATTCTTGTATATGTCGTGTATAATAGCTTGTGTTTGCAAAATCAAGATAAAATAGCTGTTTTCAGCTTGCAAAAACATACATAGTGCTGTTTTCAAGTATTTAAACTGTCATATTCATGTTTCTGTCGTGTATAATGGCTAATGTTGGTGAAATCAAGATAAAATTGTTGTTTTAAGCATGCAAAAGCATACAAAACGCCGTTTTCAAATATTTAAACTGTCATATTAATGTATATGTCGTGTGTATTGGCTTATGTTTGCAAAATCAAGATAAAATAGCTGTTTTCAGCTTGCAAAAACTTACAAAATGCTGTTTTCAAGTATTTAAATTGTCATATTCATGTTTCTGTCGTGTATAATAGCTAATGTTGGTGAAAGCAAGATAAACATGCTGTTTTAAGCATGCAAAAGCATACAAAACACCGTTTTCAAGTATTTAAACTGTCATATTCATGTTTCTGTCGTGTATAATAGCTAATGTTGGTGAAAGCAAGATAAAATGCTGTTTTAAGCATGCAGAAGCATACAAAACACCGTTTTCAAGTATTTAAACTGTCATATTCATGTATATGTCATGTGTAATGGCTTATGTTTGCAAAATCAAAATTAAATAGCTGTTTTCAGCTTGCAAAAACATACAAAATGCTGTTTTCAAGTATTTAAACTGTCATATTCATGTTTCTGTCGTGTACAATAGCTAATGTTGGTGAAAGCAAGATAAAAATGCTGTTTTAAGCATGTAAAAGCATACAAAACACCGTTTTCAAGTATTTAAACTGTTATATTCATGTATATGTCGTGTGTAATGGCTTATGTTTGCAAAATCAAGATAAAATAACTGTTTTCAGCTTGCAAAAACATACAAAATGCTGTTTCAAGTATTTAAACTGTCATATTTATGTATATGTCGTGTGTAATGGCTTATGTTTGCAAAATCAAGATAAAATAGCTGTTTTCAGCTTGCAAAACGTACAAAATTCTGTTTTCAAGTATTTAAACTTTCATATTCATGTATATGTAGTGTGTAACGGCTTATGTTTGCAAAATCAAGATAACATAGCTGTTTCAGCTTGCAAAAACATACAAAATGCTGTTTTCAGTATTTAAACTGTCATATTCATGTATATGTCGTGTGTATTGGCTCATGTTTGCAAAATCAAGATAAAATAGCTGTTTTCAGCTTGCAAAAACATACAAAATGCTGTTTTCAAGTATTTAAACTGTCATATTTATGTATATGTCGTGTGTAATGGCTTATGTTTGCAAAATCAAGATAAAATAGCTGTTTTCAGCTTGCAAAAATATACAAAAATGCTGTTTTCAAGTATTTAAACTGTCATATTCATGTTTCTGTCGTGTATAATAGCTAATGTTTGTGAAAGCAAGATAAAAATGCTGTTTTAAGCATGCAAAAGCATACAAAACACCGTTTTCAAGTATTTAAACTGTCATATTCATGTATATGTCGTGTATAATGGCTTATGTTTACAAAATCAAGATAAAATAGCTGTTTTTAGCTTGCAGAAACATACAAAATACTGTTTTCAGTATTTAAACTGTCATATTCATGTATCTGTTGTGTATTGGCTCATGTTTGCAAAATCAAGATAAAATAGCTGTTTTCAGCTTGCAAAAACATACAAAGTGCTGTTTTCAAGTATTTAAACTGTCATATTCATGTTTCTGTCGTGTATAATAGCTAATGTTGGTGAAAGCAAAATAAAAATGCTGTTTTAAGCATGGAAAAGCATACAAAACACCGTTTTCAAGTATTTAAACTGTCATATTCATGTATTTGTCGTTGTGTAATGGCTTATGTTTGCAAAATCAAGATAAAATAGCTGTTTTCAGCTTGCAAAAACATACAAATGCTGTTTTCAAGTATTCAAATTATCATATTCATGTTTCTGTCGTGTATAATAGCTAATGTTGGTGAAAGCAAGATAAAAATTCTGTTTTAAGCATGCAAAAGCATACAAAACACCGTTTTCTAGTAATTAAACTATCATATTCATTTAAATGTCTATCGTAACGGCTTATGTTTGCAAAATCAAGATAAAATAGCTGTTTTCAGCTTGCAAAAACATACAAAATGCTGTTTTCAAGTATTTAAACTGTCATATTCATGTTTCTGTCGTGTATAATAGCTAATTCTGGTGAAGCAAGATAAAAATGCTGTTTTAAGCATGCAAAAGCATACAAAACACGGTTTTCAAGTATTTAAACTGTCATATTCATGTATATGTCGTGTGTATTGGCTCATGTTTGCAAAATCAAGATAAAATAGCTGTTTTCAGCTTGCAAAAACATACAAAATGTTGTTTTCAAGTATTTAAACTGCCATATTCTTGTATATGTCGTGTATAATAGCTTGTGTTTGCAAAATCAAGATAAAATAGCTGTTTTCAGCTTGCAAAAACATACAAAGTGCTGTTTTCAAGTATTTAAACTGTCATATTCATGTTTCTGTTGTGTATTATAGCTAATGTTGGTGAAAGCAAAATAAAAATGCTGTTTTAAGCATGCAAAAGCAAACAAAACACCGTTTTCAAGTATTTAAACTGTCATATTCATGTATTTGTCGTGTGTAATGGCTTATGTTTGCAAAATCAAGATAAAATAGCTGTTTTCAGCTTGCAAAAACATACAAAATGTTGTTTCATGTATTTAAATTGTCATATTCATGTTTCTGTCGTGTATAATGGCAAATGTTTTTGAAATTAAGATAAAATTGTTGTTTTAAAGCATGCAAAAGCATACAAAACGCCGTTTTCAAGTATTTAAACTGTCATATTCTTATATATGTCGTGTATAATGGTTTATGTTTACAAAATCAAGATAAAATAGCTGTTTCAGCTTGCAAAAACATACAAAATGCTGTTTTCAGTATTTAAACTGTCTATTCATGTATATGTCGTGTGTATTAGCTCATGTTTGCAAAATCAAGATAAAAAAGCTGTTTTCAGCTTGCAAAAACATACAAAATGCTGTTTTCAAGTATTTAAACTGTCATATTCCATGTATATGTCGTGTGTAATGGCTTATGTTTGCAAAATCAAGATAAAATAGCTGTTTTCAGCTTGCAAAAATATACAAAATGCTGTTTTCAAGTATTTAAACTGTCATATTCATGTTTCTGTTGTGTATAATAGCTAATGTTTGTGAAAGCAAGATAAAATGCTGTTTTAAGCATGCAAAAGCATACAAAACCACCGTTTTCAAGTATTTAAAACTGTCATATTTATGTATATGTCGTGTATAATGGCTTATGTTACAAAATCAAGATAAAATAGCTGTTTTCAGCTTGCAAAAACATACAAAATGCTGTTTTCAGTATTTAAATTGTCATATTCATGTATATGTCGTGTGTATTGGCTCATGTTTGCAAAATCAAGATAAAATAGCTGTTTTCAGCTTGCAAAAACATACAAAGTGCTGTTTTCAAGTATTTAAACTGTCATATTCATGTTTCTGTCGTGTATAATAGCTAATGTTGGTGAAAGCAAAATAAAAATGCTGTTTTAAGCATGGAAAAGCATACAAAAACACGGTTTTCAAGTATTTAAACTGTCATATTCATGTATTTGTCGTGTGTAATGGCTTATGTTTGCAAAATCAAGATAACATAGCTGTTTTCAGCTTGCAAAAACATAAAAAATGCTGTTTTCAAGTATTCAAATTATCATATTCATGTTTCTGTCGTGTATAATAGCTAATGTTGGTGAAAGCAAGATAAAAATTCTGTTTTAAGCATGCAAAAGCATACAAACACCGTTTTCTAGTAATTAAACTATCATATTCATTTATATGTCTATCGTAATGGCTTATGTTTGCAAAATCAAGATAAAATAGCTGTTTTCAGCTTGCAAAAACATACAAAATGCTGTTTTCAAGTATTTAAACTGTCATATTCATGTTTCTGTCGTGTATAATAGCTAATGCTGGTGAAAGCAAGATAAAAATGCTGTTTTAAGCATGCAAAAGCATACAAAACACGGTTTTCAAGTATTTAAACTGTCATATTCATGTATATGTCGTGTGTATTGGCTCATGTTTGCAAAATCAAGATAAAATAGCTGTTTTCAGCTTGCAAAAACATACA
The DNA here is from genome assembly GCA_963942605.1 of Poecilus cupreus. Taxonomy (NCBI): domain Eukaryota; kingdom Metazoa; phylum Arthropoda; class Insecta; order Coleoptera; family Carabidae; genus Poecilus; species Poecilus cupreus. The sequence continues at coordinate 87,042 of CAWWDY010002145.1, read as the reverse complement.
AAATGTTGTTTTCAAGTATTTAAACTGCCATATTCTTGTATATGTCGTGTATAATAGCTTGTGTTTGCAAAATCAAGATAAAATAGCTGTTTTCAGCTTGCAAAAACATACAAAGTGCTGTTTTCAAGTATTTAAACTGTCATATTCATGTTTCTGTTGTGTATTATAGCTAATGTTGGTGAAAGCAAAATAAAAATGCTGTTTTAAGCATGCAAAAGCAAACAAAACACCGTTTTCAAGTATTTAAACTGTCATATTCATGTATTTGTCGTGTGTAATGGCTTATGTTTGCAAAATCAAGATAAAATAGCTGTTTTCAGCTTGCAAAAACATACAAAATGTTGTTTCCATGTATTTAAATTGTCATATTCATGTTTCTGTCGTGTATAATGGCAAATGTTTTTGAAATCAAGATAAAATTGTTGTTTTAAGCATGCAAAAGCATACAAAACGCCGTTTTCAAGTATTTAAACTGTCATATTCTTGTATATGTCGTGTATAATGGTTTATGTTTACAAAATCAAGATAAAATAGCTGTTTTCAGCTTGCAAAAACATACAAAATGCTGTTTTCAGTATTTAAACTGTCATATTCATGTATATGTCGTGTGTATTAGCTCATGTTTGCAAAATCAAGATAAAAAAGCTGTTTTCAGCTTGCAAAAACATACAAAATGCTGTTTTCAAGTATTTAAACTGTCATATTCATGTATATGTCGTGTGTAATGGCTTATGTTTGCAAAATCAAGATAAAATAGCTGTTTTCAGCTTGCAAAAATATACAAAATGCTGTTTTCAAGTATTTAAACTGTCATATTCATGTTTCTGTTGTGTATAATAGCTAATGTTTGTGAAAGCAAGATAAAAATGCTGTTTTAAGCATGCAAAAGCATACAAAACACCGTTTTCAAGTATTTAAACTGTCATATTTATGTATATGTCGTGTATAATGGCTTATGTTTACAAAATCAAGATAAAATAGCTGTTTTCAGCTTGCAAAAACATACAAAATGCTGTTTTCAGTATTTAAATTGTCATATTCATGTATATGTCGTGTGTATTGGCTCATGTTTGCAAAATCAAGATAAAATAGCTGTTTTCAGCTTGCAAAAACATACAAAGTGCTGTTTTCAAGTATTTAAACTGTCATATTCATGTTTCTGTCGTGTATAATAGCTAATGTTGGTGAAAGCAAAATGAAAATGCTGTTTTAAGCATGGAAAAGCATACAAAACACGGTTTTCAAGTATTTAAACTGTCATATTCATGTATTTGTCGTGTGTAATGGCTTATGTTTGCAAAATCAAGATAACATAGCTGTTTTCAGCTTGCAAAAACATAAAAAATGCTGTTTTCAAGTATTCAAATTATCATATTCATGTTTCTGTCGTGTATAATAGCTAATGTTGGTGAAAGCAAGATAAAAATTTTGTTTTAAGCATGCAAAAGCATACAAAACACCGTTTTCTAGTAATTAAACTATCATATTCATTTATATGTCTATCGTAACGGCTTATGTTTGCAAAATCAAGATAAAATAGCTGTTTTTAGCTTGCAAAAACATATAAAATGCTTTTTCAAGTATTTAAACTGTCATATTCATGTTTCTGTCGTGTATAATAGCTAATGCTGGTGAAAGCAAGATAAAAATGCTGTTTTAAGCATGCAAAAGCATACAAAACACGGTTTTCAAATATTTAAACTGTCATATTCATGTATATGTCGTGTGTGATGGCTTATGTTTGCAAAATAAAGATAAAATAGCTGTTTTCAGCTTGCAAAAACATACATAGTGCTGTTTTTAAGTATTTAAACTGTCATATTCATGTTTCTGTAGTGTATAATAGTTAATGCTGGTGAAAGCAAGATAAAAATGCTGTTTTAAGCATGCAAAAGCATACAAAACACGGTTTTCAAATATTTAAACTGTCATATTCATGTATATGTCGTGTGTGATGGCTTATGTTTGCAAAATCAAGATAAAATAGCTGTTTTCAGCTTGCAAAAACATACAAAATGCTGTTTTTAGTATTTAAACTGTCATATTCATGTATATGTCGTGTGTATTGGCTCATGTTTGCAAAATCAAGATAAAATAGCTGTTTTCAGCTTGCAAAAACATACAAAATGCTGTTTTCAAGTATTTAAACTGTTATATTCATGTATATGTCGTGTGTAATGACTTATGTTTGCAAAATCAAGATAAAATAGCTGTTTTCAGCTTGCAAAAATATACAAAATGCTGTTTTCAAATATTTAAACTGTCATATTCATGTTTCTGTCGTGTATAATAGCTAATGTTTGTGAAAGCAAGATAAAAATGCTGTTTTAAGCATGCAAATGCATACAAAACACCGTTTTCAAATATTTAAACTGTCATATTCTTGTATATGTCGTGTATAATAGCTTGTGTTTGCAAAATCAAGATAAAATAGCTGTTTTCAGCTTGCAAAAACATACAAAGTGCTGTTTTCAAGTATTTAAACTGTCATATTCATGTTTCTGTTGTGTATAATAGCTAATGTTGGTGAAAGCAAAATAAAATTGCTGTTTTAAGCATGGAAAAGCATACAAAACACCGTTTTCAAGTGTTTAAACTGACATATTCATGTATATGTCGTGTGTAATGGTTTATGTTTGCAAAATCAAGATAAAATAACTGTTTTCAGCTTGCAAAAACATACAAAATGCTGTTTTCAAGTATGTAAACTGTCATATTCATGTTTCTGTCGTGTACAATAGCTAATGTTGGTGAAAGCAAGATAAAAATTCTGTTTTAAGCATGCAAAAGCATACAAAACACCGTTTTCAAGTATTTAAACTGACATATTCATGTATATGTCGTGTGTAATGGCTTATGTTTGCAAAATCAAGATAAAATAACTGTTTTCAGCTTGCAAAAACATACAAAATGCTGTTTTCAAGTATGTAAACTGTCATATTCATGTTTCTGTCGTGTACAATAGCTAATGTTGGTGAAAGCAAGATAAAAATGCTGTTTTAAGCATGCAAATGCATACAAAACACCGTTTTCAAGTATTTAAACTGTCATATTCTTGTATATGTCGTGTATAATAGCTTGTGTTTGCAAAATCAAGATAAAATAGCTGTTTTCAGCTTGCAAAAACATACAAAGTGCTGTTTTCAAGTATTTAAACTGTCATATTCATGTTTCTGTTGTGTATAAGAGCTAATGTTGGTGAAAGCAAAATAAAATTGCTGTTTTAAGCATGGAAAAGCATACAAAACACCGTTTTCAAGTATTTAAACTGTCATATTAATGTATATGTCGTGTGTAATGGCATATGTTTGCAAAGTCAAGATAAAATAGCTGTTTTCAGCTTGCAAAAACATACAAAATGCTGTTTTCAAGTATTTAAACTGTCATATTCATGTTTCTGTTGTGTATAATAGCTAATGTTGGTGAAAGCAAAATAAAATTGCTGTTTTAAGCATGGAAAAGCATACAAAACACCGTTTTCCAAGTATTTAAACTGTCATATTCATGTATATGTCGTGTGTAATGGCTTATGTTTGCAAAATCAAGATAAAATAGCTGTTTTCAGCTTGCAAAAACATACAAAATGCTGTTTTCAAGTATTTAAACTGTCATATTCATGTATATGTCGTGTGTAATGGCTTATGTTTGCAAAGTCAAGATAAAATAGCTGTTTTCAGCTTGCAAAAACATACAAAATGCTGTTTTCAAGTATTTAAACTGTCATATTCATGTTTCTGTCGTGTACAATAGCTAATGTTGGTGAAAGCAAGATAAAAATGCTGTTTTAAGCATGCAAAAGCATACAAAACACCGTTTTCAAGTGTTCAAACTGACATATTCATGTATATGTCGTGTGTAATGGCTTATGTTTGCAAAATCAAGATAAAATAACTGTTTTCAGCTTGCAAAAACATACAAAATGCTGTTTTCAAGTATGTAAACTGTCATATTCATGTTTCTGTCGTGTACAATAGCTAATGTTGGTGAAAGCAAGATAAAAATGCTGTTTTAAGCATACAAAACACCGTTTTCAAGTATTTAAACTGACATATTCATGTATATGTCGTGTGTAATGGCTTATGTTTGCAAAATCAAGATAAAATAACTGTTTTCAGCTTGCAAAAACATACAAAATGCTGTTTTCAAGTATGTAAACTGTCATATTCATGTTTCTGTCGTGTACAATAGCTAATGTTGGTGAAAGCAAGATAAAAATGCTGTTTTAAGCATGCAAATGCATACAAAACACCGTTTTCAAGTATTTAAACTGTCATATTCTTGTATATGTCGTGTATAATAGCTTGTGTTTGCAAAATCAAGATAAAATAGCTGTTTTCAGCTTGCAAAAACATACAAAGTGCTGTTTTCAAGTATTTAAACTGTCATATTCATGTTTCTGTTGTGTATAATAGCTAATGTTGGTGAAAGCAAAATAAAATTGCTGTTTTAAGCATGGAAAAGCATACAAAACACCGTTTTCAAGTATTTAAACTGCCATATTCATGTATATGTCGTGTGTAATGGCTTATGTTTGCAAAGTCAAGATAAAATAGCTGTTTTCAGCTTGCAAAATCATACAAAATGCTGTTTTCAAGTATTTAAACTGTCATATTCATGTTTCTGTTGTGTATAATAGCTAATGTTGGTGAAAGCAAAATAAAATTGCTGTTTTAAGCATGGAAAAGCATACAAAACACCGTTTTCAAGTATTTAAACTGTCATATTCATGTATATGTCGTGTGTAATGGCTTATGTTTGCAAAATCAAGATAAAATAGCTGTTTTCAGCTTGCAAAAACATACAAAATGCTGTTTTCAAGTATTTAAACTGTCATATTCATGTATATGTCGTGTGTAATGGCTTATGTTTGCAAAGTCAAGATAAAATAGCTGTTTTCAGCTTGCAAAAACATACAAAATGCTGTTTTCAAGTATTTAAACTGTCATATTCATGTTTCTGTCGTGTACAATAGCTAATGTTGGTGAAAGCAAGATAAAAATGCTGTTTTAAGCATGCAAAAGCATACAAAACACCGTTTTCAAGTGTTTAAACTGACATATTCATGTATATGTCGTGTGTAATGGTTTATGTTTGCAAAATCAAGATAAAATAACTGTTTTCAGCTTGCAAAAACATACAAAATGCTGTTTTCAAGTATGTAAACTGTCATATTCATGTTTCTGTCGTGTACAATAGCTAATGTTGGTGAAAGCAAGATAAAAATGCTGTTTTAAGCATGCAAAAGCATACAAAACACCGTTTTCAAGTATTTAAACTGACATATTCATGTATATGTCGTGTGTAATGGCTTATGTTTGCAAAATCAAGATAAAATAACTGTTTTCAGCTTGCAAAAACATACAAAATGCTGTTTTCAAGTATTTAAACTGTCATATTCATGTTTCTGTTGTGTATCCAATATACTAATCAGGCTGAGTATTTTTCTATAGTTTAGCCAATCTAGCAACCAGTTCGCTCTCGCTACAGCTTAAACGGCGCGTTCGATTGTTGTGAAACTTATTTAGGGATTTAAAGATTTTTCTGGAGCAGTGCCTTTTGTATGTTTCAGATTTTTCTTACGCATGATGTGCGAGATATTAAAGAAATAAGGCAAATTTTTTTAGAGCAAGTGTGCGACTGCGTAGCGTTTATTGAATCACCGTTGCTATTACTGCGAAAATTTTGTTGATTCTAGTTGTGTCTTTTCAAAAATTTGTGTTAAATTTGACATTTGACAGATCTGTTTCAAAAATTAAGTATAAATTACATATATTCTAGACAACTAGAAGATGTTTTGTAAATTTATCTGTGGTTGGAATTAATGAGCAAACATGTGTACTATTTTGTAAATATTTTTTAAGTCAATTCAAATATTTAAATCATAGCTGTCACTTTTCATAAATTTGTGTGCAACGTGTCACTTTTGACAGATCTATTTGGAATTAATTATTTTAATTGTAGTCAAGTTAGACAAGTTTGTTAATTTACTTGTGTTTAGAATAAATGAGGAAACATGTTTACCATTTTGTAATTTTTTCAAATGTGAATTTCTTTTTCATACATTTTTCAAATTCAGAATAAATATGACAGATGTCTTTGTTCGTTAACCTCGATTCTTTTAAGAATTTTAGGCGGTAAAATTCGAATGTTAATTTTTTATCTAACGGTGCTCCTTGTATCAAACACAAAAAAGATGAAAATTATTTTTCACTTTATAATATGGTTTCTTTTCCTTCTCAAAATATACACACATGTCTCTGCTCGACAACCTTGATGCTTCTAAGTATTTTAGGCGGTAAAATTTAAATAAGTTAATTACTTATCTAATATAAAAAGATTGTTTTAAATATTTATAATTCCCCCGTCTTAAAATTGTGCTTGATACCTTTCAGGAGGTTTGATGATACGTCTAGGACGTTCTTCGACAATATTTCTGTTTGAATTAGGTGCGATACTTGCTGGTTCTTGATTAATTACATTATCATCGTCAACCGTTTCAACAGTAATATTTTCAGAAGAATTAAAATATTTTGCTCTATTTATATACGTACTTCTAATGTGGTCGATGTGACGTTTCCAAGTTTGGCCATCGTCTGTCTTTACTAAGAATAAACATGAACCTAATTTTTTTATAATAACAGCTTGACACCAGGTTGGATTGTTCGGAACTTTATAGTCTCGTACTAGTACTTTTGAACCAATTGTTATATTTAAGTTTTGTGCGGTTTTTCCGCCATAATTATAAATTTGTTTACTTTGTTTATTGTCGACAAAATTAGAAGTTTGTGGTAAAAGTAAATCAAAACGGTTTCTCAGCTTATGACCTAATAATAATTTAGCTGGCGATTCATTAGTAGTTGAATGAACAGTATTACGATAATCAAAAAGAAATCTAGAAATAATCATGTTCAAATCCCTTGATCTATCTCTCCCTGCAGAACTGAGAATACAGTTTTTGATTTGTTTTACTGCATTTTCAGCGGCTCCATTTGACATAGGATGATATGGTGATCCAGTAAGGTGCTGGATGCCATTCATTTGTAAGAACTCTTGAAATTCTTGTGACATGAAAGCGGTTGCATTATCACTTACAATCTGTTTAGGCAAACCAAATCGAGCAAACATTTCTCTAAGAATTTCAATAGTACTGTAACTAGTTATATTTTTCACCGCAACACACTCAATCCATTTACTATGTGCGTCAATTAATACAAAAAATTGTTGACCTAAAAATGGTCCTAAATAATCAATATGTAACCTTGTCCATGGCTCTTTAGGCCATATCCATGGATGAAGATTGCATTTTGGAGCTGCTGACTTAAATTTATTACATGAATTACAATTTGCAGATATTTCTTCTATTTCTGAATTTATTCCAGGCCACCAAACATACGAACGAGCAAGTGCTTTCATTTTAACCACCCCTAAATGACTTATGTGTAACTCTTTTAAAATATGATTTCGAAATTTTTCAGGTATAACTATTTTATAACCCCAAAAAATACAACCATGAATGACAGATAGTTCGTTTGAACGTTGAGCAAAAGGTTGAATGTTTTTATCAAACTCTTTAATTTTAATATTAGGCCAACCCTGTATTATATAATTTAAAACTTTACTGAGTACTGTATCTCTACTAGTAGCCAATTTTATTTGATTAAAATTAAGTGGAATATTTTCAGAAATATAATTAATATATGAATAATCTTCGCTAACAATATTATCAGCATTTAAATTATTAAATTTATTTTTATATTCACATCTAGATAAGTAATCAGCAATATTTTTCTTAGAATCTATATATTGAATTTTGTAATTATATGCTGACAATATGTAAGCCCATCTTTGTAATCTAGAAGCTGCCATTTGTGGAATACCCTTATTTGTGCCAAAAATTGATACTAATGGTTTATGGTCTGTAACCAGAGTGAATTCTGAACCAAATAAATATTTATGAAATTTACGTACAGCCCACATGATAGCCAAAGCTTCTTTGTCGATTTGGGAAAAATTTTGCTCTGATTTACTTAAAACTCTTGAAATATATTCTATTGGTTTATCGGCACTATTAGGAAATGAATGAGACAAAATTGCTCCCAAACCCTTTGACGATGCGTCAACTGTTAATTTAAGTGGCAGTTCTGGGTTGTAGTGAACTAAAATTGGAGATGACAGCAACATTTTTTTTACAGTTTTAATAGCAGAATCACATTCTTTATTCCAAATAAATTTTTGACTTTTACGAGTTAACTTATACAATGGACTTATTATTGCTGCTAAATTTGGTACAAATTTTCCAAAATAATTTACCATACCCAAAAATGATCTTAATTGCGTGAGATTTTGTGGTTCTTTAATATTTTGTATTACATTAACTTTTTCTTTACAAGCTTCGAGCCCTTTTTCACTAATGTTGTGTCCCAAATAATTAATCGACTTCTGTAAAAAGTTACATTTTTCGCGTTTTATAGTTAATCCACAGTTTTTCAGTCTATTGAATACTTCTGTTAATTTTTCTAAATGCTTTTCCCGCGTACTTGCAGTTACTAAGATGTCGTCAATAAAACAAACAACCCCTTCTATTCCTGCTAAAACTGATTCCATAGTTTTTTGAAAAAGTGCGGGGGCAGACACGATGCCATACGGCAACCTTGTGTATCGAAACAAACCTTTATGCGTTGAAATCGTACACAATTCTGAACTAGATTCATCAAGTTCAAGTTGATTAAATGCATGTGACAAATCTATTTTACTAAATTCAACTCCACCCTGCAATTGTGCAAATAACTCCTCAATTCGAGGTAACGGATATTTGTAAACTTGCAGAGCCGGATTTAGTGTAATTTTGAAATCGCCACAAATGCGAATGGAACCATCACTTTTCCATACTGGTACTATGGGCGTCCCCCACGCCGAGTACTCAGCAGGAACTAATATTCCTTCATTTATCAATCTATCTATTTCGTCACTGACTTTACTCTTTAACTTAAAAGGCAGTGGACGTGGATTAAAATATTTGGGCAAAACATTATCTTTAACTTGCAAATTTATTTTACTTTTATTAAAAGTTCCTAATTTATTGGCAGATATCGCAGGGAATTTATTACATAAGTTTTCAATGCAGTTACGATCAGAAATGTGATTCAGCTTTGTACAATCTTTAACATTTAATTTAGTAATACCTAAGTTTAATTCCTTTAACCATGTTCTACCTATCAAGGGAGGTCCACCATTTTCTATAACGAAAGCATCCAAAACATGTGACCTTCCTTCATAAGTTATTTCTAAGGAGATTAATCCTAGTGGCTTGATTTTATTACCAACATAATCGCTTAATATTTGACTACTCTTTTTAATTTGAAGATGGGAAAATTTTTCTTTATACAATTCAAAAGAGATTACTGATAGGGCAGTGCCAGTGTCAATTTCAAAATGAATATCGTGATTTTCAACTGTCAAAATAATGTCTATTGGATTGGAAGAGTTTTTATTGAAAATTGCAAAAAATTGAATATCTTCGTTTTCATTAAGAAAATTATGTCTTTTACTCTGGGCATTATTTGGAAATTGCTTCTTGCACACTGTGGCAATATGGCCTTGCACTTTGCACACAAAACACTTTGCATTTCTATACCTGCACCCACTCGCATGATGTCCTTGGCGGCCGCATGCCGCGCACGCCGCTGAATGACCCCCTCGAGCCGGCCCTGGTACTCGTTGCTGTGTTGAACCGCTCGCCTGTGGCCGCTGCTCGCGCTGCTGCTGCCTGCCGCTGCCCGCCGCTAACCGATGAACAGGCTCGGACTTTACAGCAAAACGACTGCCGCTGCTGCTCTCGATCGCCTCCATGTGGTGCCGGGTTGACTCTTTATTTTGAGCCAACTTTAACATTTTGGTGATGTCCAACTTGGTGGCATCCTCCTCAAACAAACGATCCCTTAATGGACCAGGGTCGAGCCCACAAATAAAAATGTCTCGTATTACCCAGTTTAACTGCGTGACATCAAACTCGCAGTGCGTTGCTAAGCTTCTTAAACGTGCCATCCACTCGACAATAGATTCACTGTCTTTTTTCTTTGCATTATAAAATTTATACCGAGCCGCGAAAAGTGCGTTTGCTGGTTTAAATTGTTGGTCAAATAATTATTAATTCTTCGTAAGATTTAGATTCCGGTTTACTTGGACTGCTTAAATCGTACATAAGTTTATATGAGTCTTCACAGAGACTGTTTAGTAATATTGCACGTTTAATATTATTTTCCGCGATATTATTGGCTATGAAATAATTTTTTAATCGCGCACTGAAAATTTCCCATCTTGAAGTTTTAAAATCGAATTCTGGAAGATGACCGACGGTATGTGCCATTTTAAACACGTTTCTATTATTTATTTTTTTAAAATTTGTCGGTTCTAAAAAAATTATTTTATCCCATCCTCGTCGCCAATGTTTTATATTAAGGGTTATTTCAGATTAAATTAAACACTCAGTATTTTATAACATTTTATTTTCCCGAAATATTACCACGATACATTTATTGTCTTTACACTGCAACATTTAAACCTTGACTGACCCGTGACGGGTGATTACTTCGCCCGTCCAAACCGACATAAAAATAATACATTACAATCACAGATGTCGCTAAATACATCACAATAATCAATTTCAGAATTATTTTTTTTTATCATCAGTTGTTTTTTATTTCTAATCCTGCCGTGTTTGGTACTTAATAAAAAGTTTCAAGTTAGAGATTTAAAATAAATTGTCATAAAGTTATTTTGGACGATTGTCAATTGTTTTTTATAAATATTATTTAAATCTTACCGTGTTTGGTATCAAATTAAAGGTCTCGCGGAGGATATTTGAAATCAAGTGTCAAAAATTTGTTTTGGACGATTGTCAATTTTTTTTTATAAATATTATTTAAATCCTACCGTGCTTGGTATCAAATTAAAGGCCTCGCGGAGGAGATTTGAACTCAAGTGTCAAAAAGTTGTTTTGGACGATTGTCAATTGTTTATTATAAAAATTATTTAAATCCTACTGTGTTTGGTATCAAATTAAAGGCCTCGCGAAGGAGATTTGAACTCAAGTGTCAAAAAGTTGTTTTGGACGATTGTCAATTGTTTTTTATAAATATTATTTAAATCCTACTGGGTTTGGTTCAAATTAAAGGTCTCGCGGAAGTGATTTGAACTCAAGTGTTAAAAAGTTATTTTTGACGATTGTCAATTGTTTTTTTATAAATATTATTTAAATCCTACCGTGTTTGGTATTAAATTAAAGGCCTCGCGGAGTAGATTTGAACTCAAGTGTCAAAAAGTTGTTCTGGATGATTGTCAATTGTTTTTTATAAATATTATTTAATCCTACTGTGTTTGGTATCATATTAAAGGTCTCGCGGAAGAGATTTGAACTCAAGTGTTAAGAAGTTGTTTTGGACGATTGTCAATTGTTTTTTTATAAATATTATTTAAATCCTACCGTGTTTGGTATTAAATTAAAGGCCTCGCGGAGGAGATTTGAACTCAAGTGTCAAAAAGTTGTTTTGCACGATTGTCAATTGTTTTTTATAAATATTATTTAAATCCTACTGGGTTTGGTTCAAATTAAAGGTCTCGCGGAAGTGATTTGAACTCAAGTGTTAAAAAGTTGTTTTGGACGATTGTCAATTGTTTTTTTTATAAATATTATTTAAATCCTACCGTGTTTGGTATTAAATTAAAGGCCTCGCGGAGTAGATTTGAACTCAAGTGTCAAAAAGTTGTTCTGGATGATTGTCAATTGTTTTTTATAAATATTATTTAAATCCTACTGTGTTTGGTATCATATTAAAGGTCTCGCGGAAGAGATTTGAACTCAAGTGTTAAGAAGTTGTTTTGGACGATTGTCAATTGTTTTTTTATAAATATTATTTAAATCCTACCGTGTTTGGTATTAAATTAAAGGCCTCGCGGAGGAGATTTGAACTCAAGTGTCAAAAAGTTGTTTTGGACGATTGTCAATTGTTTTTTATAAATACTATTTAAATCCTACTGTGTTTGGTATCAAATTAAAGGTCTCGCAGAAGAGATTTGAACTCAAGTGTTAAAAAGTTATTTTGGACGATTGTCAATTGTTTTTTTATAAATATTATTTAAATCCTACCGTGTTTGGTATTGAATTAAAGGCCTCGCGGAGGAGATTTGAACTCAAGTATCAAAAAGTTGTTTTGGACGATTGTCAATTGTTTTTTATAAATATTATTTAAATCCTACTGTGTTTGGTACCAAATTAAAGGTCTCGCGGAAGAGATTTGAACTCAATTGTTAAAAAGTTGTTTTGGACGATTGTCAATTGTTTTTTATAAATAATATTTAAATCCTACCGTGTTTAGTACTAAACTAGCGTCGACCCCCGCCTACGGCGGGTGTCTCAGCTAGGGCTCCGCCATCTCTGAAAATCTCATAAAACTTATGTAGTTGCAATAATATAATAGGAAAAGGGTGATTAGTACATACGGCACACTACACAATATGGCATAATTCTTCCAGTTATAATTACTAATCTCGTCTCTTCGAGGCCTTATTTTGGCGACTAAATAAGAGAATTTTAAAAGAAATTTAAATCAAATACAACTTTCACAAATATTTGTTCATGTAATACCGATCTTTGTCAAACATGTCCAAGTGGTCTGCAATTAAAATAATATAAAAAATTTCATTAAATTTGTAATTTTTTTCTTTAGAATAACAAACTATTGTATTCAGAATTATACCGAACAATTCCGAATGCTAGCGTTGGAACCGGCACTAAATTTAACTTTTTTTATTGCTATTTTCTTAAATTTTTTATTAGTTTTGAGAATGTTATTTAATTATAACATACTACATATTCCACAAAAATAGTTTCACAAAATATATATAAAGACAAAATAGTCCGTGGTAAGGTAGATATATATATATCATTGTTGTAATCATGCGTTTGAAGAAGTTCAACCTGCCGCTTGCTGGAAATACACACATGGGCCACTGGTATAAATTTGTTACTATTGATCGCATTAGAAAAATCTAAATAATCCACATATTTTATTTAATTTTCATGCCCCGTAATTATTATAATACCTACAACAAATATTTCAAAATTAATACAACAAATGAAATCATACACCAAGTACCTGAACGTTGTAGATCAAATTTGATAATTTGAGTAGAAGTTAAATGTGTTGTGTACTGTAAATTTTCATTTATAAAATAATTGTACAAAAATAACTTTAATAACATAATTTCTCCAATTGGTTACGTCAAAATATCAAAACCTTTTCAACTACCTTTACTTCTTGAAATTTCTTCTACAAATGTTTTCGCTATCGTATTAAAAAATATCAGTATAATACACATTTTAATATATCAATTATGTTTCTGTGGAATATGGTGATTGAATAACCTTTTTGTAACAAGTTAATTTCGAAATATTTTAATTCATAACACTTGTCGTATACAAAAACATAGCATGGAGCATATATCACACATTTCAACACAATTTGTCAGATTGGGATCGCCCTGTCTTCAAAATATGATTGGTTTCACTTTATTTTATGCATTTCTTACTTATTTCTAACTATTCTTGTCATTGGACTATGGAATAAGATAATTTATGTTTAACCTACAAAATAAAATGTATTAAAACTCGAAATCCTTGCATTGCATAGGCAGTAGCTTGCGCACATTACTTAATAATTTAAAACTTGTATCAAAAAATACAACAATGCATTGATTACTCTAAACACTGATTACATCAAAGAATTATTACAATCTCATTGACTTTTGCCTGAAGAATAACCACATATAATGAAATTGTTGGACTTTATTAAATCCTTGAACTGGCCGTGAATTCTAAGCATTTCGGAATTTTTCAACTTTTGTAGAAACGTTTTTTTAAATGATTTTTTTATAAATTTAGATATTAGTTAACATATTTGCGCATTTATTGTAAACATAAATAAATTCACGAAAATTTCCCAGCATGTCTGCAATTAATGCAATTTATATTTAAAATTTCACACTGAACTGTCAAAAATGACAAGTAGTTATTCATTTACCTTATTCAAACGGCATGTACAATCAAAGTGAAAATTTTTATTTGAAATTATTTTCATTTTCTTTAAATTGACTTTTTAAAAATTTACTAATTTATAAGTATATTTGTTCATTTATTCTAAACACAAATAAATTTACAAAAATTGTCCAGCTTGTCTACAATTAATGTAATTAATATATTAAATTTCCAACTGAACTGTCAAAAATGACAAGTTTCATTCATTTATTCAAATTACGTGATCGTAAAACAGTAAAATTTCACAGGTTACTTGGATACTTGAAAAATTTCGCTTTTTTGGCCATTTTAAAGGACAAAATGAGGTAAAATAAAAAATCTGCTCCGAAAAGGCACTGAACGAAAAAATATAGTATTTAACAGTGAAAGTTTCATGTAAATCGGTTACTCCGTCTAGGCTGTAAAAATGAGCAACTGCCAGTGGTAAAAATATTGAAAACACGTTATGCTGTTTAGTATATAAGATAGCGTCGACCCCGCCTTCGGCGGGGTCTCAGCTAGGGCTCCGCCATCTCTGAAAATCTCATAACACTTATATAATTATAATATAATAGGAGAAAGGTGATTAGTACTATATAGCGATCAGTCTGCCTGCCTCACGCTACTGAACACTATATTATATGACTCAATATTTTAAACGATAATTATTTTTAAAAAAAGATTTCAACTAAAAGTGCAGCATTAATGTATTTGACTATTGTTACATTTGGAAACTTGAGTTAAAATTCTCTTAATTAGACATTTCATTTGATATCAAACGCGGTAGGATATTAAAATCATTTATAAAAAAACAATTATCGATCGTACAATACAAATTTTTGGTACTTGAGCTTAAATGTCTTCCATGAGACCTTTAGTTTGATATCAGAGACGATTGGATTTAAATAATATTTATAAAAAAGTAATTTGATGATCGTCCAAAATATCTATTTCACAATTGACTTTAATTCTCCCCCCTGAGATTTATAGATTGATACCTAACCCAGTTGAATTTAAATAATCCTTATTGAAAAACAATTGCCGATCGTCCAAAACAAATCTTCTCCATAAGACCTTTAGTTTGAAACTAAATACGGTTATCAACTGTGTTGGGTATGTTAAAAGTATTCAAGAGACATGTTCAATTTAATTATTCAAAATGCTAAATGGTCGAATTTAAATTGCTTCATATAAAATTTTGATATTTTTCTATATATTATTTTAGACAAAACAAAATAATTATATTTGTTTCCCAAATTGACGATTTACATATTTATAAAATGAATCATTTATGTATAGTGAAAATATTTGAATTTCGCGCTATATTCCTAGAGAGGGATTTTCTGTTTTCAATCGGGATTTTCTTGAATGTTTGGTGGGATAAATCATTTTTAAAGGTTGGGAACATTGGATGAATTAAAATCTAAAAATGGTGGAATGTGTTATGTTGTAAGTTACTGGGTGTTTCATCCATAAATTTATTAGATCGTACTTTCAATACTTATTATTTTAACTACAAGAATAAAAACAAAAGAAAGAGTGTAATTAATCAGTTAAAAAGGTTTGTTTACAAGTTTGAAAAAAAAGTAGAATATATTTCTTAATTTTATGTTTTAATTTGTTTTAAGATGTTCAATTAAAATACTTCACATTTTAGAAAGTATCCCGTTTCTAATAGAATTGGTTTGTATAGACGATAATATAAAGCCATAATATGATAATAAAAATAAGAGAATTTGCTATTGCTTACTATCATTTCAATTTAGATGATTATGAAGATGAAATGCAAACAGGAATGTTTCGGCTAAAACGTAGTTTACGGTCACCAGATAAGTTAGCTGAAGGTCCTAGTTTCTTTAGCCGGTCAAAAGGAAGAAACTCTGATTTATTTTAGTTTTTATAATGAGTAAACACGAATTTGTTCAATAGCATTTTCAGAATGCAAATTTACTAGGTTTTTGTTATTTGACTTACATCACCCCAAACTGTCATATCTACCAAACATCATTGGCGATCCGTAGCTAACTTCACAATTGGCCGTAAACTACGGTTTTACCCATCTTTCTTCTTTCGAAATAGTGAAGAAAATATAGAAGTATGGTAAAACTGTAGTTTATGGCCAGAAGTTAGTTATGGATCACCACTTATGTTTTGTAGGTATGGCAGTTTGTGGTGGTGCAAGTCAGACAACGAAAACTTAGCAAATTTACATTCTGAAAATGTTGTTAAACAAATTCGTGTTTACTTAACCTCAAAACTAAAATAAATTTTAGTTTCTTGCTTTATTAAATTGTTTTTTACTTATAGCCGTAAACTACGGTTTAGGTAGAAGGCTCTAAGAAAATAGAAAGGTCACTGAAAAGCAACGAAAGTTATGCGAAAGTTATTTGTCAAGTTTATTCAATGGAACACGTTCAAGATTTTAAAATGATTACTGATATGAACGAAGCAACAAATTTTCAGATCAAGCTGGAATAGATGGAATAAGAACTAAATTTAAAAATAAAATACGAGATGAATGAAGTGCTACTACATTTAGAATGTCAAATTTATGAAAAATCAAAAATTAAATTTGTACGAATTTTAGTTTATTACTAAACAAAAAAAATTGAACTTACTATTTTGTACCTGTAGTAGTTGGATTTTCTTCATCGCAAAGGCGGCAATTTTGTTTATTGACTTAGCCATTTAACAGAAAATTAACCTCATCTTTGAATAAATTTTTAAAAATAAATTTGCACAATTTGCAAGGGTAGTTCTGGCTAATGTGCCCCTTGGTTTTGGCGTAAACCTATTTATTGTGAAATGACAAACCAAATGAACACAAAAATACTGTCAAGTATCAAATTAGTTATAGCTGGAAAGTCTTATTCGTTACGTATATTATTACTTTAAATATTGTATTTACATTTTTATTTGAAATTTATATATATATATATATATATATATATATATATATATATATATATATATATGTGTGTGTGTGTGTGTGTGTGTGTGTGTGTGTGTGTGTGTGTGTGTGTGTGTGTGTGTGTGTGTGTGTGTGTTGTTGTTGTATTTATTTATTTAAAAGGAATTATATATTATAAAAATAACAAAATTATTGATTATAATTAATTCTTAAAATAAATAATTCTTAAAACTAAAACTAATTACTCATTAAACAAAGTGCATAATGCACGCCATCGTTTGTATGCCTGTGAAAAATGAATGAGTTATATTTTTTTTTATCATTGTTCGAAAGTATATACTTACAAAATTTCCACTACCTCTGCCACCCCTATTGATTCTGTTATCGCCCCTATTATTTTTAAAATATTCCCTATTTTTTCTTCCTCTACCTCTCAGATTTTTTCTTTCGGCACCCCGTGAATTGCTTCTTCCGCTGCCCCGGAAATGGTGTTTTCCGCCACCACGTGGTTGGTCCCTCCCGCCACCCCGGGTATAGCCTCTTCCGCCGCCACTGGAACAGCCCCGCCCGCCAGCCCCGGAATAGCCCATCCCGGTATCCCGGTCATTTTGGGATTGTATTTCGTCATGTTTTTCTTCCTGACTGTCAGGGAGCACGTAATTTTCTACATTCAAAATTTACACCGTGAGTATATATATCATGATATATCAATGATAGAAAAGTAATTGTATTTTAGTTGAAACTTACGACATAATATTTCTCTTTGTTTTTCTATTTCTGCCTCTAATTTTTTTATCTCATCTTTCATCTTTAATATGTTTTCCATAACTACCTTATTATCTTCAGTATTTTGTGCTGAAAAAAAAACATATTTTATGCAGTGATGTAAAATGGGAAGCTATTCATAAATAATAAATTAATCAATTAACATAAGTTAGAATGATTTCTGTTACATACATTTCACTTTGTGTACATATACTGAAGTAATTAGAAATTGTATTTTTTTAAATTAATATAAAAAATATTAAAATTACTTACGTGTTTCAAGCTCCATTTTTGCTACTAAATAAAATATAAACAAATTATTTACGTAACTATGAGAACAACCATCTTTTCTATTTTTTCTTTTTTTCCGTGTCAAAGACAACTTAATTATATTTATATAAATAAATACTAATTTATTTAAATACGTAATTTTAAAATGTGTTAAATATTTATTTTTTCAAATCAAATTTATGTTTTAAAAGTATTATAAAATATGAATTAGTAAAAATGTAAAATGTGCAATTTTAATTAGGTACAATAATTTTCATATTATATTGTATGATATATTTCCTGTCTTATAATTATAATATAGTAATTTATAGTTTTTGATGATTGTTGCAATTTTGATGACTTTTGCGTTTTGATTGGTTGGTTCGAATTGTAGTTCTTGCTAAGGTTTTTTTTTTAAATTAGTATTTATCCTATTGTGTGCGCATATGTTAGTACTAGCATAAAGTTCACAGTGATTAAAATATATTTATAATAAATTTCATATCCATTTGTAAAAAACAAAATAAAGAAGATTGATTACCACAGGTTTGTCTGTGGTATCTACTATTTTTGGTGTAATTGCCACCATATAAATATAATGTATTGTTAGATACATGTTTTTAAAAAGCACAGATTTTAAATTACAAATTGGATTTACTAATGATTGTTAACACTACCGATGATGGCAGCACTGCTGTCCAAACAGCTGATTTTGATAGAGTACTGTTTAAAATTGTCTGGTTTCTGTTTGTACGCAGTTTTAATGTGATTTTAAATATTATTTATAATGAAATTAAGCTTAAATGAACAGTATAGATTCCTGTAAGCAATGATATGTTCTCGTTGTACAAATAAAGGTAATAAATAATATACAAATTCATATCTTATAATATAAATATTACTTTATTAGGTGAAAAGGTTATAAATACTCAACATATAATAAAGTGCGGAATAATCGAAAAAATACAAAATATATACAATATTTTTGCTTCGCAAAAAAGCTGCATGAATTCCAAGTCATATGTAATTAAAATATGATTCTAAATAGAAGTCGAACATTTATATATTTCTGATGTTAAATGTTCATGTGAAGTCGGTTAGGGCGAAAGATGCAAACGAAACATATTTTAGGTATATTTTATTATAATTGTTTGAAATACGATCAAGGTAAAGGACTATAAATTCATAGTTGTAGTGACAGGAAAATTTTGTATTCGTAGTTATTGGTTTGTAGTTTATGTTGTAAAACATTGCTCTTATAATCAACAAAACAGTTCCTCGTAAAAACTTTTACTACCATTGAGATAATATTTATGATTATCATATTTCTATCGTTTGCATTTTTGTTATTAAGTTAATTCAGTGAATGAAGATGAAAAATAAGAAATGATTGCTGATATGAACATAGAGATAACTTTATAGAGCAAGATGAAACACAAGTGTGCTAAACTTAAAAATAAAATATTGGTATATGAAAAATCAGAACAAGAAATGAATGAAAAACTGTTACATTTGAACGTCAAATAAATGAAAAATAAATAATTAAATTTGCATGAATTCTAGTTTATTATTAAACCCAAAAATTGTACTCATTTTATAATACATTTTTTGTGCCTGAAGTAGTTGGTATTTTTATGTTTAAATATCAAAATGTTTGTTCTGTAATATTATATTTTGGTATTATTTTATATTTTTATTATTACTCCAAAGATTTTATTTTAATTTGTATTTCAATGTAATTTGTTATGTTACAATCATATATAGATCTGTATATTTAATTGAAATGAAACAATTTTTTAAAATTTAAAAGTATTTATATTTTTAACTATAACATTACACTAGATTTTTAATTTATTCATTTAATAAATTATATAGAGCACGCCAACGTTTGTATGCCTGTGGAAAATGAATGAAAGTATATTTTTTGTTATCATTATTTGAAAGTATATACTTACAAAATTTTTACCGCTTCTTCCATCCTTATAGCCTTTAGATCCACTTTTGTGTTTATTAGATCTGCTTTTAAAATTTTTTTTTTCCGCCCGCTTCTGTGTTTTTTTCATTCCTCTATCCTGGAAACAGCCCTTCCCACCGCCCTGTGAATTTTTAGTAATTGATTTTTTTCTTTGTTCGAGCTGGTCTTTTTCTTTTCTTTTTTTTTTCGTTTTCATATATGATTTTTGCAATTTGATGTTGATCTTGCAGCTCTGATTTTAAATAATTTAAAGTTTTCTTCATTTTCTCCAATTCTTTTTGAATATTATAATCTTTCATCTCCGCTAAAGAAAAAAATATTTATTGATATAATATGAGTAGATATTAAAATAAAAGTATATTGCTTAAAATTAAAGTAAATTAAAATTTTATCTTGTTTTAATTAATAAAATAATATTCAAAAACTTACGTGCGTGTTCATTCATTTTCACAAATAAATAAAATAAAAGAAATTATTTATGTAACTATGGGTACAACATTTTTATTTTTGTGTTTCACAGGTAACTTAAAATTTATATAAATAATTAGGTGCTTATTTTTATAAATTAATATACATGTAACATTTTTATAACTTACCCTTGATAAATATATCTAAACTTATTCAAGATTAAAGTAAAAGTGTTTACATTTAAATAATTTGATAAATGATTTATTTTTTTATTTTGAAACATGATTGCAGATATGAAATAAATACATATACTTGGACATTAACATTTTACTCAATGCAACAGTGTTAAAATTTGGTTGATGAAATAAAGTTTAATTAAAAATATTGAATTTTGCTTTAAAATGGTTTATATAATATAAACAAAAACTACAAATTATACTGAGTATAAATTATATTTGAGTGATTTGTACGTAGTAAAAGGAATTTTGGCTTGATTTCGTGTATTTAAAATATATAAAATTGATTCTTAATATTTAAGCTTAGGTTTTGGATATATGAAGTGTATGAAAGTTGTCTGTATTATGATGTACAAATATTTTATCCTATGTGTTCACCGTGGCAATGAATTGGAAAACAATTGTAAGCGCAGAAACTTGATATTTCAGAAAATAAAGTTAAAGAATATAAATTTTAAAATATATATTTTATTAAGTTTTACGTAATATATAAATATTAAAAGATATACTTATATGTGTAATACATAAATTGATGAATTTATTCTACTAAATATTTATGATAAAAATAATATGAATTTTATGAAATATTTGCCACTATATAAATATAATATAGTATTTTATAATTTTCAGTTTTTAGCCCTAATATTTTTCCAAAAATTGTTGTTAAATTGATGGGTGTATCGAAGAAAACCAATGCATTTAAATATGAATTTTTTTATAAAATAATATAACAGTAAATATGTTAGTTATTTTTGTGACTAATTCTTGATCCATCATCTTAAAACATTTTAAATTGTTGTTCTCTTTTATAATTGCATTATGGGAGATGCTTTTATTAACATTTACTAGACGTTATTTTTTATTTATAACTTCAAATTTTAGTTGTTGCTTCAGGACCTATTTTATTGTTTTGTACACACGTTAGTAGGAGTTTAAAAATCACAATAACGAATGTCTGTAAAAGAATATTTACGATGTAGTTAATATAAATATACAAAAATAAAATATGCAAGTTTGATTACCTATCATTTTGTAGAGTATTATAATAGTAATATAATGTTACATTTCGCTAAGAAAAACTGAAACATCTGTTGCATTCTCGAGGAAAATTTCTAGTACCTCTGCAATATCGGTTTATTCCAATATCTTAAGATATTTAGTAATTTCGGCAGTTTCTGTAATGTAGTTGTTCTATCTATTGTTTTTCTTAGTAAATATCCTACAACTGTCCTTAAATCTCTTCATGTACAAAATAAAGAATATATGTTAAAAATTATTTATAATAATATGATTTAGTAAAAATATAAAAAGTTTTTAGTTTTTACCCTCTAATATTTCCATGATTGATTGGTTTTTTATCCACCACTTTGATGTATTTTATAATTTTTTTTTTTCGTATTACCAGCGGTTACTGTAGTTTTTTTTAAAACACCATAATTGCCGTACTTTTTATATTCGAACTCATTCAATTTTATTTGGTGGTATTTGAACATTTTTGTGATTCAAGATATATGTCACCATATTAGCACTTAATTGTAATATCTATAAAATTGTAATTGTACATAAAATCCGGTGTGGTAATTAGGCACGGCATGTTACGATGTGTACGATACTTGTTCACTTGAGCTTCGAATGTATCGTTCGGCCAGTATGTAGGAGTATACCATCAAAATATCTTAGTGTCCGATATTTAATCACTCGGGTGTTGTATGTTGGCCACTTGTTTACCTTAAATGTAACTTTGGCCGCATGAAAATCCTCTTCAAAGACTGTCGTCCAAATTGAAATTCTGACTGTACCAGAATAAATTATTCTATAAGATAAATAAGATGAATTGTTTACAAAACGTATCTACAAATAAATAAAAATTAATTAAATAGATATAAAATTTATATTAATTAACCTTACCATTCTTTGATATGGAGACAAACATGATTAAAATTGATGTAAACAAATAGTTTCAATGTTTTATTCTTCTATGTTATGTATGATGTACTCCTGTCAGTTCTTCCCCTTTATTTTGTCTAAAGAATTATTCAAAAGATCTTTCATTTCAGATACATGTTGTGATGTCCTTTTTTCAGGGAACTACTATTGACAATGAACAAATCAGGATCTAGATGAGAAAAAATATAAATAGCTTGTAATAAATTTTTAAACACTTACTTATTCAAACTCTAGCAATCCTTCTTTGATGAATTTTGTTATGTGGAGAATTTATAATTAATTTGTTGCCGCTTGGATGTTTCAGGACAATTGATAAACTTTTATATAGGTTTACTGAGTACTTGATATAGATTTATCTTATCAAACTTTTGTTTATATGCGTTCCGGGTTCATCATATGCATCATTTTATTATCGCTAATATTTTTATTACCTTGTGATTCGTTTCGAAATAAATAACTTTGTATTAATATAATTGTAAATAATGTGCCACCTGTAGATTTATTTAACATTGGCATAGTTTCGTTGTTTGTGATAGCCTGTAATAATTATAATTTAGTAAAATGTATAAATTAAAATCAAATGTAAAAATTACCTGATATATTTTATCAACTGTTAATATTTGAGAGTTTTGAAGAAATTGCAAAAAAGCAACGAATTTTATCTTATTTTATGAGGACAATTTCTTTTTTACTCCAAAATTGCAGACATAATGGTAAATAAAAAAACGATCATCAGCTTGGTTACTCTGTAATTTACTAAAATTGCAATCTCTTATTTTCTTTCAAAAAATAATGTACACGTGTATGTAGAATATTTGCCGGTTTTTTTTTTTTTGTTCCTGCTAAATTCTAGAAAGGTTTCATTATGGGAACGAATTTCAATTTCACAAAATCACAGGTAGTAAAGTTTGTTGCACTGAAATGGAAAGAATGTATCTTGTGTTGTTTTCAATAATTTTGTGAAATTCGGGCCGTATTTATGTATGTATGCATATACCAAGACTTCTAAATTTACAAGTTTTGTAAAAAATTGATTCTGTACTATGAGTGAATATGCTTCAGCCGTGTGTTTAATACAAAATATTAACCGTTGTCGAGAAAACAGCTGCTATCGAAGAGGTTATAGAGCTAAAAGAAACAAAATAAAATTAATAATTTAGTTCAAACATGCATTAACAAATATTTACCTAGTAAATAATGTGACGATAGTTAAATATTAACTTTACAGAAGTCGATGTGATTTCCAAGCGCAATAAGTTTACTTGATTACCGATTGATTAAAATATCCTAATATCGGATACCTAATCACATGCGAATTATACAGGCTGAGCACTTGTTCAACTAAATGTAATTTTGATCGCAATATAATCTCGGATGTTGTTTTAGTTACATTAGCAATCAAACGTTATCGCTCCGATTGAGCCTAACTTTAGTAGAACAAATTACTTGTTATAAATCTTTTTGAACTTCTGTTCGCTATTTGCGCCACAATAATAATTCTGATTTTTTTCATGTTAGCATGTGATTCCTTCCTAAATAAATAAATATGTATTAATATATTTTCACAGATATTCACATCGTTTTTTCAACACAAACCTTAATTTCTTCAAGATATGCTACCCCTGAGAACTTCAGCCTTTTTATCGGCTACCCTTGTTCACTCATAGCTGCATTTTCTCAAAAACTGTTCCTGCTATATGCGCTACATATGACGTACAACTTTCTTTCAATTATATCCTTGACGAAAAAACCAAATATCATTATTCTCAGGAAAACTTCGTCAGATTAATTATTGAATAACAGCATTCAAAATCTGTTAATTTAGAACTTGCTCAATTATTTAAGAAGTGCTCATTTATGCTCTGAAATATAAAGAACTGTATTTGTTAAATTATTCAAACTTAGGGACTTATTTATGAATAGTTTAGATAAAAAATAATTAACACCTTAATTTTCTAATGTTCATTTTCCAAAGGCTGTCTTCCTACGCATTAAAATTCAATCATTTGCGATCATAATGATATGACTTTTTTTACATATTATTTACTGATTGACTAATTTAATAATCAAAACACTTAACTTAACCTCACAATTTCACTTTATCACACATTGGTAGGTTCGTTTATCTATAAATTGTTTCGTACAAGGTGACAACATGATATATTCGTTTTTTTTTTCTTTGCAATCAGTTGATTGAGATTATATTATCCAAAAAATATATCCTATAATTTATTAAAAATATTAGGTCTGATGTCTGATAATTCTAATCAGAAACTTTTAAAAATAATTACTGAAATCCTATTTCAAATCGTAATTGTTTCTTGACAAAAAAGTTGAATTCTGTGTAACGAGTTAGCTTGCATGAAATATCCCTAAAATAAATTAAAAATTTACTTGAAAAATACATTAACATATATTTACCTGGTAATTAATTTGATGATTATTAATTAGCAAATGTACATAGAGTGTTGCTGCGTTAAGGTGCTACGTACTACATGTTGTGGTTCGACTCTATCGGTCGCAAGTGTGTAGGTCCAGATTGGGATTTTGACATCAGCAGTACGAATTATATTGGGACTATCAAGAGAATGGGAGTGTTCGGCGTGCTCAAAGCGGTCGCAGTGGCTGCAGCGCTGCCAAATGTCAAGCGTCCAGCGGACTGCTGTTTGCAGCGCTTTTTGACAGCGGCTGCTACAGCGTTCGTAGCGAAAACAAAGTACGATTTCTTTACACAGCATATATGTATCCTTGTCTAGAATTGTCATTATTTTTACAATATTTTCTGTAACTCTATACAGCTTTATAAAATTATTATTAATATCATCTAAATCCATTATTATATTGATTTAATTATTGCAATAAATTGTTTACTTTATGTAAATAAACTTCTTTGGCAATTTACTTGAACTCTTTTAACGTTTGAAAATAATACATGGTTTTATATCGGCTGCACATCGGCTTTGGCCTGCCAAACGCGCCCAATAATTCATCTGTGGTTACAATTATTGTACACAGAGTGTACCTACAAAGTACAAAAATAGAAATTAATTAAATAAATACAAAATTTATATTAATCAACCTTACCATTATTTCTTATTCAATTAAAATTGTAGAAAACTATTAGTTTCAATATTTCTTGATATAAGTGTTTAGTTTTCATTTTAATTTCAGTAAAATTAAATTTCACTTAAGAATCTGATAAAAATCTATACACTTTTTCGAAGTAGATTGTAAATCTGAAGCTCTTGGATTAAATTTAGGAATTTTACGATGTTTTGAGAATTAATGTTCTAGAGAGCAGATCTATATGACTTTATTATTATATTTCTTGAACTGATGTTTTATCCAAAGCGTCTATGAACTGCTTGACTTTTTCCTAAATATTAGTTATTTTATTAAAAAATTGTTAAATGAAATAAAAAAAACTTGGTAATACTACTTACACATTTCTTTGATCTCGTATGTTAATGAACATGATTCACATCTCATTCACACTCTCAGTCATACATGGCGCAATTGGTTTTTTGTTGCCATTTTGCTATTAGCATGTTTGATTCATTTATCATTTTTGTTATTTTGTTTTACAATATTTTGTATTACGGTAATGCCCTTATATGGTGTTTTGTAATACTTCATGCTTTAATAAATTAAGGTGCACAGTTAATTTAAATTTAAAATAATTAGTAAATTTAATTTTATGAATCTGAATATTTATTATTGCAAATGTGGCGAAAAATTTCGAACCACCACCGCTATCGAATTTAAAATCTGCGAGCCAGACCTTTGCCTCAACTGCAAATTAAACATGGTACTGCTATTAAAATGAAAGTTATACCGTAAGGAAAAAAGTATTAACTTGAGCAATTCACATTAAACTGCTTATTTGCATGTCACAAATAATTTCTATTACATTTCGCATAATATTGTATTAATGCATTTTAAATGTGTATATTTAGTTAAACAATATATTTTTGTGAAGAACAAAAATACATTTTATTAATGAAAAAATTAATTCTGCCTCGAAAAAGGTCGATATAATATATAAAATTCTGCGGTAATCAATCACGTTAATTAATAATATTTATATAAGGTGCAAAGGCCCAGCAACGCAGATTTTAAATTCAGCAGTAGTGGACGAAATTTAGCGTCACATTTGCTAGGGCTACAAGAATATAGTTAACCTTTTATAAATATTATTCAGTACCAAATTTGCAGGAGAAACATGTTTTAGCGGGACTTCAATTCTTTGTGTATATATCTATATATTTCTTTGCTATATTCTGTATATTGCATATTTTATCATTTAAAATGGTATTTACTTTTTATTTATAAAATTGAATAAACTACAAGTGCACATGGTATTATTGTAATAAATATAATTTGTGAGTGTGGCGAAATATTTCGATCCACCACCGCTATTGAACCTAAAACCTGCGAAGCCGGTACCGTTCTATCTCAGCTGCAAAGTAATTTTGATACTGATATTAATTAATACTATTTATAAAAGGATGAACGGCCCAGCAACGCAGATTTTAAGTTCAGCAGTAGTGGACGAAATATTCCGCCATTTTCACTAACTGCACTGAACCCTTTATAAATAATATTAAATCAGTATCAAATTTGCAGGAGATTGTATTATTATTTTGTGTTTATTTTAAAGATTTGTTCATGTTAATTCACTGATATTTAAATATTTTCGATCAATATTGGGTAGT
Source organism: Poecilus cupreus (assembly GCA_963942605.1). Taxonomy (NCBI): domain Eukaryota; kingdom Metazoa; phylum Arthropoda; class Insecta; order Coleoptera; family Carabidae; genus Poecilus; species Poecilus cupreus. Next base: position 59,744 of record CAWWDY010002145.1, on the reverse strand, counting down.
AATAATATTTGATTAATTTATGAATTTTTTATAATCGAATTTTTGTAATAGCTCTTTGAAAATATTAAAATTTTTAATATCTTTTTTCAATTTTTCATTGGTTTTAAAATTAACATGACTATTTAATTTTTACAAATTTATATTTATAGAAGGAATAATTTTATGTTTATGGGAAATTATTTAATTTTTATGGCACTTGTTGATAATTATATGTTTATTTATTTAAAATTTCCCTAAAAACAATGTTGGGCGTGTATCCTTCCTCTTTTTCCTCATCTATGTTAATGTCAGGTAATTTGATTTTCAAATTTTCAAATGATCGTACGCGTGACATTGCAACGTACAATTGGCCATGTGTAAAAACAGGTTTTTCTAAATTAATACCCACGAAATCAAATGTTTGGCCTTGCGATTTATTTATTGTCATTGAAAATGCTAACCTTATGGGAAATTGTCTACGTTTTAAAATGTATGGCAAGTTACTGTCTGTCGGTGCGAGATCTATGCGAGGAAGGAAGATACGTTGCCCCATACTTTGACCCGTAACTACCTCTAGGTCTAAAAAGTTGTTGTGCATTTCTTTGACAATTAGTCTAGTTCCATTACAGAGTCCGCGTTTCGGATTCATGTTTCGTAATAACATGACTATCGCACCTATTTTTAAGCACAATTTATGTCGTGGCATACCGCTTGGCGTTTCTTTGTTTAACACTTCTGAGGGAACATTTAATTTATTTGATTCATCGCATTCGGCTGTATCGGCGCTATAATAAATTCTCGTTGGCCCGGCAATTTTGTCCAACACTATGTCATTTAATTTCAAAGTGTCATCATTTTTAGGTGACAGAATAGCCCGATTTACATAAGTGTACACATCTTGTGGCAAGATGACGTTTGTACCGAATATTTCGTCTGCTAGAGAACCTCTAATTAAACATTTTGAAGGTATCGTTGCAGTATCTTTAAGACCATTGCCTATATTAAGTAAATAGTCAGAAAATTCTTGTTCATTTTTATTGACACGCATATTTTGTTTTAATGAAAACTTTTTGAATAGTGGCCACAGTGGACTTTGAATCATGGAAATTTCAATAATGGCAGTTCTGTGGTTCGTATGTTTGACCACTGGTAAACATTGTCGGAAATCGCCGCCTAATATTACAACTTTTCCACCGAATGGGATTGAATTGTTTTGTAAATCTTTAAGAACTAAATTGATTGCCTTAAGGGCGTGCCACGGAGCCATTGTAATTTCGTCCCAAATAATTAAAGACGCTTTCTTTATCAATTTACCGGCAATACTATTCGCTTTAATTTTACAGATACTATTTTCGTTTATCGGAACGGGAAGTTTAAATACAGAATGTACAGTTTGTCCACCCTTTAACAGTGTAGCTGCTATACCGGTCCAAGCAACAGAAATAACTGTATGACCTTGACCCCTCATGATGCTAATGAGTGTATTATACAAGAATGTTTTCCCTGTTCCGCCAGGACCATCAACAAAGAAATATCTTTGTGTAGTAGTTGAATCGTTGACCGCAGTCAAAATATGCTGTAATATTGCTGTTTGTTCACTGTTGAACAATGCAGCATTTCTTTTGCCTTCATGTTTTTCAGCTTCTCTGTCAATTTCATTATCAAAATCTGCATCATTTGTCTGATCTGGTTCTGGAAGACCAAAGTCTTTTAATTGGAACCTTTGTGTTATCAGAATTTCTTGGATGCTTTTGAGGCATTTGTTTTGTGCTGTGTGTCGGGAATAATGCAGTAAATAATCTTCCATTAGGTCATCTTTAAATTTGTCCCACAATGCTAGTGCATCTATTGATGTATGGAAACAAATAAGGAAGGCAAACAATTCACGTAATTGTTTCGGGAATTTCTCAAGTACCGCTTCTTGCATGCAATTCTGACACTCATTGTCGTTTGCAAGTAACCCTTTAGCGCGAGCCGCTTCCTGATATGTATTGTATATTTTACCATCTACTGTGCGCAAATCATCAAAACTTTTAGCACCAGTTGCATGTACCAAGAGCATTCTTAAATGGAATCGCTCTATGTCCTTTGGACTTACAGAAATCATTCTACCAATGGGCGGTTTTGTTTCTCTCTGCCTTGCCTTCCAAGATGTGTTGCTACTCATGAACACGTAATGTTTCGGAATGTCCATGTATCGGTATTGACGGGCTGTAACATCTACTTGATTCAGCAAGAACCAAGCAGTCAAGGTGGTGTTTCGTTTGGCGGCTCGTTCAACTGCTATTTTCACCTGTGTCGGTGCGAATACAACAGCTTGTTGATGTTGTAAATGAACAGCGAGTTCGAAAATCGTGTGTGATTTGTCGTGCAACGGGTATTCGAGTAATCTCCAGCAACTTTCTGGAGGTGAAACATACCGTGTATTTACATACCCATTTATTTCATCCCATTGCATAGTTTTACTGCTATCTACTTGGCCAAGTTTTACCGAAGCACAATCGTGGCCTTTGCAGAAGTACTTACAAATGTATTTTATACTTTTTACCGATGAACAAATTTCAACATTGATGTGAGTGCGATATTTTTTAAGCAAGTACGGGTTGTGTGGAATAATCCATCGGTTGTCGACCGAATACTTGATTGTACCATTTCTAAATAGAATATACATTTTTGCGTTATTGTCACACCGTCTGTAAAGCGGATATCCGTTAACGTTCTCGTACGTTTCATTTCGGAAATCTTTTGGATATTTTTTTGTACATTTGTTGTCGGCCATGCATGGCGAATTTTTATTTAAAATACCACATGGACCGTGTATCATGTGTGACTTGACGATTTGATACAATTCTGGTTCTGTGTCTTCGTTCGGAATTTCAGCGCTTACGATAGCATCGATATCATCTTTATTACGAATTTTACTCGATTCGTCAAGAGTAAGTAGCAAGTGCATGTGTGGTAAACCTCGTTTTTGGAACTCAATTACATAGAGATATGCAATAACTTTACCGAAAATATCTTCGTTGAGAAGTTCGTGTAACATGCTTTTAATTTTACCATAAAACACACGTGCAACAATATCGGGTCTGTCTGATGCAGTTTGACCTTCATGTAATTGTGCAGTTATTTCGGGCCATTTCGGATTACACGTTACAGTAACAAATAAATCTGGCTTACCGAATTCACGAACTATGGCCATTGCGTTTTGGTACATTTTCTGCATAAATCTACTACCTCCTTGGAATGAGGACGGCAAAATAACCATTGTACCAGGTTTTGCACCTTCTAAACTTGCCATGTTATTTATATGGTCCATTAAACCACTATACAACTCTACTCTGAGGGCAAGTTGATTAAAGCGTATGTATGATAATCGTTCGCTTTCAATTTTCACGTACGCATCTACTATGTATTGCTGTGTAAGTTTACCGGCTTGTAGACATGGATTAAACTCACCCCGATCAGCTAAACGGTTTGTATAAAATTGAAGTGGTGTTTGTTTTTTAACACCGTCAGCGTGGCGCATATGTATGCCCCATCCAGCGTTGCCTCGTGGAAATAGGAGCGGGTAACACATGGGATCACAGTTTTCACTATACTGGTTAATCCTAACGCTGTTTTGACCTCTAGGATGAATGGCAATGTCACGTTGACATGGCGGTTCGCCGTTATTTGAAGTAAAGACGATAGCGACTTCATTGCATGTAGGAATATTGTATGTTCGTTTGTCTTTTGTTCGATCATTGACTAACCACAGCTGTATTTCCGGTACAGCTTGTTTATTTTGACCGGCCTTAGCAATTTCAAGAGTTTCGACCTCTTTCAACATTTTAAAAGCCTTGTAATACGGATTTATTTCTCGAATTATTAAATCCAATTTTTTCATAATGTCTGGTTTACACTTTTTGTTGTTGTCAACGTTCATTCGTTTGTTTAATGCGTCTGCTGTGTCGATTATGTACAATTGCGCGTATTTTTCAGATTCACCGTTTGCGGGGTACAAAGATGTGGTACTGTGGTAAATTTGACCGTGAATACGAAATGTGTATGGGCCTTGGCCCGGCGGTGGAGCTATTTGAGCCCCCATTGATGCAAATGCCAATGCACTGTTATACTTGCGAATGTTTTCTTTAAAGTTTTTACTATCTGAATTATTTTCCGTCAATAACTCTTTCATATATTCAGGATAGGCTGTTAGTTTATCAGGGATTAGCTTTCCCTTACGACAACAATGGCTGAATTTTCCATCTGCCGGTTTTTCAAATGCATAATTTTTCGATTTGCATGCTGAGCAAATAACATTCATTTCACCTAAACTATGTTGCTCAACTTCTTTAATTGTCTTAATTGCCAATTTATAAGAGTTTTTGGCAACATTTAAATCTTTGGCTTTTTTTTCGTTTGTTTTTTGTTTCTTTGTTTCATTCATAACTTTAAGCCTCTTTTGTTTGTGATTGTTTGTTTCTTTCTCAAGGAAATTTTTCATTGCCTCCCTGCATCTTTTTAATCGCTCATTTTTTTCAGCTGAAGTTTCTATTTGAATTTTATTTTTAAAGTTTTCTGTTAATTTTTTCAACCTCTGTCCTCTCTGCTCATCTGTCTCTTTAGCAATACGAACAGAATCATACACTCTTTGTTGCTGTAAACGTTTCTCTTTCTGTTCTGTTGTTTCAATAGTCTTTCTTTTTAAATAATTTTCCCTTAATTGTTCTTGACGAACGATCGGAAATAATGTTATCTGTCGCAATCTAAACATTTCCACGGCGTGGGGCCTAAGCCGGGATATATCGTATATTTCATGTTCAGGATTTCTATTAAATAAAATACTCGTACAAAAAGCCATCGCGAACAATCCACAATCATAGCCATTCGTCTGACGTTGGACCTGTGCGATTCTAACAGGTGGTCTAAATGGAAACAAACGTTCTACGTAAGTATTTACGTCTCGATGTATGTCGGTTTTGTTCATACTATCATAAATAGTAACAATCACTCCATCATAATACAAACTGGACCAGTGGCCGATCTTACTTTCTACTGGCCTTTCATACATTATTTGTATATGTTTGACACCCGGCGCAATAGGTTGAATACGATCGGGAACTGCTACATAAAAAGTTGGCTGAGGAGCAAATTGCGATATTGTGCGAACCAATTCAAAAAAATTATCGATATGTATATCTTCCAAGTACCCTTGCGGATCAAGTACCGTATTCATGTCATTGTTCGACAAATTACCTAATAAAGCATTTTCATCGTTTTGATTTTTTGCCGCTTCACTATTATTAGTTTTAATAGCTGGTTTTTCATTAACAATTTTATTCGTAGATTTAACAACTACGAGTTCCTGTAATTTTTCTGTTTTTGTTAGTTCATTTTGATATCTTTTTATTTGCTTCTGTCGTTTTATTTGATCCTTGGACGGCATTTTGATTTACTTTTACTAACAGCTATAGTATAATATGTTAGTCGTTTCAATAAAACTGTTAATTTGTATTAAAAAATGCCAGAAAAGTTTTAATTGGTACTTACAGGTTTTAGAGTACGTTGTAATCTAAATCTCAGATAGGACTGGATTTGTAACAATTGCTCTGGATTATAAGTTGCCGTGCAGAAACTTTGCTCGGGATCGATCTGGTTTGTTGATTCTCAAAAAAATGGGATGTGTTCAAATATATCACTTGCCGAGATCTACAAAAGCAGAGTGCCACACCAAAAATGGGTAAATAGCGTGGTGATATATTTATTTGCTTTACAAATCTAACGAACAAAAATTATCTTAAAACCAATACAGAAATAAATTTAAATCTAATGAATTATTAAAATTATAGTAATCAAAACACATGTAAAATTAAATAATCTACAATTTTCAAAATAAGATAAATTGTTGAAAAATTAAATTTAGCCATGTTTTATTCACGAAAAACTGATAATGGCTTCTAATATACTGCTTCCTCCGGTTGACCAATATTATCCAAAATCTAATCAGCTCTTCATATAAATATAAGAAGCAAAAATTCACAAAATTGTATTTTTTGGCATCATAGTATTTGAGTTATGCGAGACACACACACACACACACACAAACAAACACACACACACACACACACACACACACACACACACACACACACACACACACACACACACTAAAATCACTATTTTACTTTTGAAACTGTGCGGCATTTCAGTAAAAGCATATTTTTGAAAAAAACGCACCATGACAATAGAGAACTAAACTGCATTCCTTTTGTTCGCCAAGTTACACCGTTTAGACAATATCGGAAATTTCGAAAGAAACCGAGCGACAGAAAACTTATTACATTTGTTATGACAAGTTCAACTTTTAATCGTGCCCTTGATGAGCGTAAATTATAAAAGTGCATTCACAAATGAAAATTACGTTTATGTTTCTGCTTTAGAATTAATAAACCATTCACTAATGAAAGTTTAATTTAATTTAGCATATGGCGACATCTATGTAATACTTCGAAAACAGGCATGTAATACTGAGGAGGCTGTAGTAAATTGATATCCGTTGAACCAAAGAACCCAGTGGAGAACTATCTGATTAGAACTGTCACTTCATTTCAGATATTTATTATTAAGCAAAACACTAAGGATTATTTTTTACGATTGTCCATTTTTAATCTAAAAGTGTTTGTATCGCTACGAATGAATACTAAAAAAATAGGGATACATATTTCTATTCCGTTTTAAGTATAATCTTCTCTACGAAAGAATACTAAAAAAGAGGGTTACAAATTATTTCTACCTACATTATTTTAGACACGATTATATTGGGCAAATTTTCGAAGTCACACTAAACTAAAACCCAAAAGATTGTACATTGCAAAGTTTAACTTTAAGTTTAGCAAAAGTAAATTCTGAATTGTGAATGGTGCCATAGATAACATGTGGTCAAGGTACCCGAAACTAAAGTTTAAATCATAAACCTAAACCTAATTTTCATTTATGATTGGACCTTTAGTTATCAAAATAATCAATTATAGCTTCAGAATTTTAAATACATAATAAACTTACATTTGATTGTTTCACTGCAGTTGCCAAAAGTTGGAAGCACTATTGTTGCAAAATGAAGATCTGCAAATTTAATTGTCCTTAAACCTTGCACTAATAGGACACAGGCCTCTGAATGTGATTAGAATATGCAAATATTGTCCAAAATATTCTATACACATGCAAACAACACTGAATCAACACTGAAAATAATTATTTTTCAACAAATTATAATAATTTATAAAACACAATCAAAAAGTACTGCTTCTTCACGAAAAGTAAACAAAGCAATTATTTGTTTTTTGACAGGACAATTTTTATCATATTGTTTCTATGTGAACTTTGATTCTATTAAATTTATAACAAATTTTACTTATTCACATCAATAGATATTATTTGATTTTTTTTTTGTTATTTTAATATTCTATGTTAATAAGGACACAGGAATTTTTTTTACAAATAAATTTTACTTTATTTATTTGATTCCAAGTAGGTAATGATTTTTTTGAAAACTTAATAGAAGCCAGTAGCCAGTGATTGGCTACTGGTGAGTAATGGGTTGTTAGTTTAATACATACAAACATTTTTATGTAACAGATAACGCTACAGAGGCAGTTAGTTTTGCTAGTACTAAAGAATTAATTTTTTTACTGGGCATCTATGCAATTATAAATTAATAGATTTAGAAGTAATTAGGTAATAAGTTTTAAAATGACTAAAGGAACATATTTTATACCTGCATGAAAAACATATTTTATTCGAATAATCTTTCTTCTAACATTAAACTTATATTTGACATTAAAACCTAACCTCAAATCGGCTAACTCATTACAGATTTCAAGAATGAAAAATTAAACATTTATTGACTAAATTTGCTACATGTACAGATTATTTTCCATATTTTATTTATAAAATTATACTACAAATATACGTATTCGTTAAGTATGGTATAAAATTACACATATTTATAAAACATACACAAATTATATAGTGGTACTGGATTGTCATGCTCCGAGAAAATCAACTCATCACTCTCAGATAATAGACTTTCTACCAAGTTTTAATCTGGTAATCAAGATTATACAACATATTTTGCTCTTCAAATTCTATGCATTTATTTTGTCTACTCTAAAGAATTGAGCAAAAATCCTTCACTTCAATCATCTTGAATGTCGTGTTTTTGTTGCTACATTAATTTGATCCAAAATAATTTCTATTGTATTCAGTCGGCAATGCTAAAGTTGCAGTCGATGTTTCCTTCTTAAATAAATAAATGTGTATTACTACATTCGCAAAGATGAATCTACATAAATCCTTCTATAAAAGCTTGTTGAAGCAAGGGCTCATTTATATTTCCAAAATTTGATATTTGTACGTTTCCGGTTCACCATCTGTGCTGCAGTATTATTTCAGATTTTTTCATTAGCATGTGATGGCTTTTGAATTAAATAAATATGTATTAACATATTTGCAAAAAGCAAATTACATGAAACATTACATTTTTAGAAGTGTGCCTCGATATTTCCTCGCAAAAACTAATTTCTTCAGAGTGTGCTATCCTCTAGATCTACTTAACATTAGTATAAGTTCATTGTTTATGACAGCCTGTAATAAGCATAATTTAATCATATAATTATACAAATGAAAAGCAAATGCAAACATAACCTGATATATTTTATGAACTGTTGACATTATTCTTAAATTTCTCAGGGTATACTTACGCATTCATTTGCGAACATTATAATCTGACATTTCTCAGGTATTGTTTACTGACCGACTATTCTAATCGTAATCGTATTAGTCAAAACAAACATCTATAACCTTACAACTATGTACCATGTACCATGTGGAACTCAGGGGGGTGACAGTTAAATGTACGGCCGCTTCCATGAGTTTTAGTTCAATCTAGCAAATATAGATGACGCCACTATCGCAGTTCGGTACTCTTCGGATGAATTCGTATATTTGAAGTGTCAAATTGGAATTTACGGTCACCGAATCAAGGTTTTTAATATAATCTTAGTTAGTGGATTTCCGTAAAAATTAAATTCATGTTTTCAGATTAATATTTTCCGTTATCTTCGCAATCTTGACTGATTAACCAGAAATATATGTAATTTTTTAGAAATATTGGCTGGTACCACGAGCTCTGTTTTTGGGTGTTTTATTTTCATAGATTTTTTTTATAATTGTCGAAAATATTCAGCCTTTTCAGAAATCGTACATAATACTCAATATTATATTAAGTTGAGGTTCGGTGTACAGATGTGTACACTCTTTTACCTAGAAATAGAAATAAGTTCTATTTTGGTTTAATTGTTTATAAGTAGACTTACCTTTACTAACCAGTTGTTAATCAAATATATGCATTGATCTTTCTTATTTTATACAAGACACAAGCAACATAATAATTACAGTTTGACATAATTCTAGACAATGTGCACAGATTGACAATTTTAACTATTTTTTATTTATATTCTCTCCACGTATTTCACATACCAATAGTATAATAAAATAAATGAAATGATATTATTTTAGGTTATGTAAGCACTGATTAGCATATTTAACAAATAATTAAAATATATAAATAAACTTACCTTTTAAAAATGTACATTTTTCATAAAACATTGTCGAAAAAACATATAACCTTGCATATAACTATGTTGTGTAAAATAAAAAATTATGCTGTATATATTTTTCGTACAAATAGATTTATTACCATAATTTAAAATATTAAATGTTCAGATACTTTATAAATTTGAAATAACAACCAAAATGTTATTAAAAAATGACAGCTACAATACAATTTTATTGAAAATTATTTTTCTTTTAAATTTCTCGGTTTAATTTTTATTATGTCAGTTTGACAGTTACACTTCAAGTACAATCAAAGCGAAAAATTTTATAGAAAAATATTGTCTTATTTCTAATTTGACGTTTTAAAATTTTACCAAATATTAAACAAGTACGTTCATTTATTCTAAACACAAATAAAATTACTAAACTTATCTAACTTGTTTACAATTAAAGTAATTTATATTTAAAATTTCCAAGTGGACTGTCAATGAAATCCATAAATGTCACATTCATAGCAACGGGCGCAATTCTTTTTATTTAAAATTGAACAAAAAGTACCACGGATAGTGTGATTTTGTAAATTTTGACTTTATTTATTTAATATCTTGCACATCATGATTAAGAAAAATGTGAATTCATAAAAAGCACGTATTCCCAATCAAACTCTAATTGTCTAAATAGGTTTCGGCCGAATCCGTCAAATCGTCTAGGCTCTAGAGCTGCGTACAAATTGTGCAAATTTTCGGCCTTATTTATTTAATATCTCGTACATCATGTGTAAGAAAAATAAGAATTCATAAAAAGCACGTACTCCCAATCAAACTCTAAATGCCTGTAAAGGTTTCACTCAAATATATCAAAGCATCTAGGCTCTAGAGCTGCGTACAAATTTTATAAATTGGTTGCTAAGCAGATGAAAGAATAGTAAAATACTCAGCCTGATTAGTATATAGGATTAAAGGCCTCGCGGTGGAGATTTGAACTCAAGTGACAAAAAGTTGTTTTGGACGATTGTCAATTGTTTTTTATAAATATTATTTACATCCTACTGGGTTTGGTTCAAATTAAAGGTCTCGCGGAAGTGATTTGAACTCAAGTGTTAAAAAGTTGTTTTGGACGATTGTCAATTGTTTTTTTTATAAATATTATTTAAATCCTACCGTGTTTGGTATTAAATTAAAGGCCTCGCGGAGGAGATTTGAACTCAAGTGTCAAAAAGTAATTATGGACGATTGTGAATTGTTTTATAAAAATATAATTTAAATTCTGCAATATTTGGTATCAAAGTAAAAGACTCATGAAGAATATTTTAACTCAAGTGTCAAAATGTTATTTTGGTAAATTGTAAATTGTGTGAACGAAGTGACGAGCCTTCTTCGTCAATATACTGACATGGAAGCGAGAAACGTAGTGACGAGCTTGCTTCGCCGTTGAACTGACTTGAAAGCGAGGAACGAAGTGACGAGCTTTCTTTGTCAATATACTGACATGGAAGCGAGGAACGTAGTGACGAGCTTGCTTCGCCGTTGCACTGACTTGAAAGCGAGGAACGAAGTAACGAGCTATCTTCGTCAATGAAACGAGGAACGTAGTGACGAGCTTGCTTCGCAAATTATTTGGTATTGAAAGTTATTTAAGGCTACTCAATTTATTTCTCTACATTTTCAGTTGTAATCTTCTTCAGTAACGCGGAGCCTAGGGGACAGACCTGCGAAGCAGGTCGGACCGCTAGTCCAATATACTAAAAGGCTTAATTCACTTTCTATATATATTTTCATCTGCCTAGTAACCAAATTTTTGCGCAGCTCTAGAGCCTAGACGGTTTGACGGATTTCAGTGAAACCTTTACCGGAAGTTAGAGATTTTTTCAGAATAGCGCCTTTTCATGAATTTACATTTTTAGTACACATGATGTGCGAGATATTAAATAAATAAGGCGGAAATGCGTTTACGGATCAGAGTGTGCGGGTTGCTATCAAAGTGGAGTTTGTTGATTCTGGTTGTAACTTTACAAAAATTTATGTTCAATTTGGCATTTCTGACAGATCTGTTTAAAAAATTAAGTATAAAATACATATATTCTAGACAACTTGAAGATGTTTTGTAAATTTATCTGTATTTAGAATTAATGAACAAACATGTGTACTATTTTGTAAGTATTTTAAAAGTCAATTAAAAAAATTAAAATTTTTGCTTTTACTTTTCACAAATTTTTGTGCAACTAGTTATTTTGACATTTCAGTCTGAAATTTTAAATATAAATTACTTTAATTGTAGTTCAGTTAGACAAGTTTGGTAATTTATTTGTGTTTAGAATATATATGCAAACATTATTATTATTTTGTAATTATTTTAAATTTGAATTTTTTTTCTCATATTTTTTCAAATTTAAAATTAATATGACAGATGTCGTTGTTTGTCAACCTCAATTCTTTTAAGGAATTTAGGCGGTAAAATTCAAATGAATTAACTTCTAACATAAAAAAGTTGAGAATTATTTTTCGCTTCATAGATAGTTTCTTTTTCTTCTCAAAAAATACAACAGATGTCTCTGCTCGACAACCTCGATGCTTCTAAGTATTTTAGGCGGTAAAATTTAAACAAGTTAATTACTTATCTAATATAAAAAGTTCGTTTTAAATATTTATAATCAATTTCAGATTTTTTATATATCTAAATTCGTAGAATTGTCAAAAAGTTATTTTAAACAATGATCAGTTGTTTTTTATTTCTAATCAAGTGCCACAAAATTATTAAACACGATCGTTAATTGTTTTTTCTGAATGTTATTTAAATCCTGCCGTGTTTGGCATCAAATTGAAGGTCTCACTCATCAGATTTAAACTAAAGTGTCAAAAAATTATTTTGGACGATCGTAATTTGTTTTTATAAATGTAATTTAAAACCTTACGTGTTTGGTATTGAATTAAATGTTTCAATCATGATATTTAAAGTCAAGCATCAAAAATTTATTTTGGACGATCGCTAATTGTTTTTATAAATGTTATTTAAATCCTACCGTGTTTGGAATCAAATTACAGGTCTCGGAGAAAAGGTTTGAACTCAAGTGTCAAAAAGTTGTTTTTGGTGATTGTCAATTGTTTTGTATAAATGTTATTTAAATCCTACCGTGTTTGGTATTGAATTAAAGGTCTTGCTCATGAGATTTAAACTCAAGTTTCAAAAAGTTATTTTGGACGAACGTCAATTGTTTTTTATAAATGTTATTTAAATCCTACAGTGTTTGAAATCAAATTAAAGGTCTCGCAGAGGAGGTTTGAATTAAAGTGACAAAAGTTGTTTTGGATGATTGTCAATTGTTTTCTATAAAAATTATTTAAATCCTACCGTGTTTGGTATTGAATAAAAGGTCTCGCAGAGAAGATTTGAACTTAAGTGTCAAAAAGTTGTTTTGGACGATTGTCAATTGTTTTCTATAAAAATTATTTAAACCCTACCGTGTTTGGTATTGAATAAAAGCTCTCGCAGAGAAGATTTGAACTTAAGTGTCAAAAAGTTATTTTGGACGATTGTCAATTGTTTTTTATAAATATTATTTAAATCTTACCGTGTTTGGTATTCAATTGAAGGTCTCGCAGAGGAGATTTGAACTCAAGTGTCAACAAGTTGTTTTGGACGATTGTCAATTGTTTTCTATAAAAATTATTTAAATCCTACCGTGTTTGGTATTGAATAAAAGGTCTCGCAGAGAAGATTTGAACTTAAGTGTCAAAAAGTTATTTTGGACGATTGTCAATTGTTTTTTATAAATATTATTTAAATCCTACCGTGTTTGGTTTTCAATTGAAGGTCTCGCAGAGGAGATTTGAACTCAAGTGTCAAAAAGTTGTTTTGGACGATTGTCAATTGTTTTCTATAAAAATTATTTAAACCCTACCGTGTTTGGTATTGAATAAAAGCTCTCGCAGAGAAGATTTGAACTTAAGTGTCAAAAAGTTATTTTGGACGATTGTCAATTGTTTTCTATAAAAATTATTTAAATCCTACCGTGTTTGGTATTGAATAAAAGGTCTCGCAGAGAAGATTTGAACTTAAGTGTCAAAAAGTTATTTTGGACGATTGTCAATTGTTTTTTATAAATATTATTTAAATCCTACCGTGTTTGGTTTTCAATTGAAGGTCTCGCGAAGGAGATTTGAACTCAAGTGTCAAAAAGTTGTTTTGGACGATCGTTAATTGTTTTGTATAAATGTTATTTAATTCCTACCGTGTTTGGTATCAAATTAAAAGTCTCATGAAGGATATTTCAACTCAAGTGTCAAAAAGTTATTTTGGTAAATCGTCAATTGTTTTTTTTTTATAAATGTTATTAAATCCTAACGTGTTTGGTATTGAATTAAATATCTCACGGAAAACGGAGAAATGAAGAGACGAGCTTGCTCCGCCATGCACTGACTTAAAAGCGAGGAACGAAGTGACGAGCTTTCTTCGTTAATGTACTGACATAGAAACGAGGAACATAGTGACGAGCTTGCTTCGCCGATGCACTTTTTGAAAGCGAGGGACGAAGGCACAAGCTTGCTTCGCCAATGTACTGACATGGAAGCGAGGAACGTAGTGACGAGCTTGCTTCGTCGATGCACTGACATGGAAGCGAGGAACGAAGTGACGAGCTTTCTTCGTCAATGTACTGACATCGAAGCGAGGAAAGTAGTGACGAGCTTGCTTCGCCAATTGTTTGGTATAAATTGGAAATTATTTAAGACTACCCAATTTATTTTTCTATATTTTCAGTTGTAATCTTCTTCAGTGACGCGGAGCCTAGGGGACAGACCTGCGAAGCAGGTCGGGCCGCTAGTCCCATATATTAAAAGGCTTATTCACTTTCTATATATACTTTCATCTGCCTAGTAACCAAATTTGTGCGCAGCTCTAGAGCCTAGACGATTTGACGGATTTCAGTTAAACCTTTACCGGAAGTTAGAGATTTTTTCAGAATAGCGCCTTTTCATGAATTCACATTTTTAGTACACATGATGTGCGAGATATTAAATAAATAAGGCGGAAATGCGTTTACGGATCAGAGTGTGCGGGTTGCTATCAAAGTGGAGTTTGTTGATTCTGGTTGTAACTTTACAAAAATTTATGTTCAATTTGTCATTTCTGACAGATCTGTTTCGAAATTCAAGTATAAATTACATATATTCTAGACAACTTAAAGATGTTTTGTAAATTTATCTGTATTTAGAATTAATGAACAAACATGTGTACTATTTTGTAAGTATTTTAAAAGTCAATTAAAAAAATTAAAATTGTTGCTGTTACTTTTCACAAATTGTGCAACTAGTTATTTTGACATTTCAGTCTGAAATTTTAAGTATAAATTACTTTAATTGTAGTTAGAATATATATGCAAACATTATTATTATTTTGTAATTATTTTAAATTTGAATTTTTTTTCTCATATTTTTTCAAATTTAAAATTAATATGACAGATGTCGTTGTTTGTCAACCTCAATTCTTTTAAGGAATTTAGGCGGTATAATTCAAATGAATTAACTTCTTCTAACATAAAAAAGTTGAGAGTTATTTTTCGCTTCATAGATGGTTTCTTTTTCTTCTCAAAAAACACAACAGATGTCTCTGCTCGACAACCTCGATGCTTCTAAGTATTTTAGGCGGTAAAATTTAAACAAGTTAATTACTTATCTAATATAAAAAGTTCGTTTTAAATATTTATAATCAATTTTAGATTTTTTTTATATCTAAATTCGTAGCATTGTCAAAAAGGTATTTTAATCAATGATCAGTTGTTTTTTATTTCTAATCAAATGTCACAAAATTATTATACACGTTCGTTAATTGTTTTTTCTGAATGTTATTTAAATCCTGCCGTGTTTGGCATTAAATTGAAGGTCTCACTCATCAGATTTAAACTAAAGTGTCAAAAAAATATTTTGGACGATCGTAATTTGTTTTTATAAATGTTATTTAAAACCTAACGTGTTTGGTATTGAATTAAATGTCTCAATCATGATATTTAAACTCAAGTATCAAAAATTTATTTTGGACGATCGCTAATTGTTTTTATAAATGTTATTTAAATCCTACCGTGTTTGGAATCAAATTACAGGTCTCGGAGAAGAGGTTAGAACTCAAGTGTCAAAAAGTTGTTTTTGGTGATTGTCAATTGTTTTGTATAAATGTTATTTAAATCCTACCGTGTTTAGTATTGAATTAAAGGTCTTGCTCATGAGATTTAAACTCAAGTTTCAAAAAGTTATTTTGGACGAACGTCAATTGTTTTTTATAAATGTTATTTAAATCCTACAGTGTTTGAAATCAAATTAAAAGTCTCGCGGAGGAGGTTTGAATTAAAGTGTCAAAAAGTTGTTTTGGACGATTGTCAATTGTTTTCTATAAAAATTATTTAAATCCTACCGTGTTTGGTATTCAATTGAAGGTCTCGCAGAGGAGATTTGAACTAAAGTGTCAACAAGTTATTTTGGACGATTGACAATTGTTTTCTATAAAAATTATTTAAATCCTACCGTGTTTGGTATTGAATAAAAGGTCTCGCAGAGAAGATTTGAACTTAAGTGTCAAAAAGTTATTTTGGACGATTGTCAATTGTTTTTTTATAAATATTATTTAAATCCTACTGTGTTTGGTATAACATTAAAGGCCTCGCGAAGGAGATTTGAACTCAAGTGTCCAAAAGTTTTTTTGGACGACCGTTAATTGTTTTGTATAAATGTTATTTAATTCCTACCGTGTTTGGTATCAAATTAAAAGTCTCATGAAGGATATTTCAACTCAAGTGTCAAAAAGTTATTTTGGTAAATCATCAATTGTTTTTTTTATAAATGTTATAAAATCCTAAAGTGTTTGGAATTGAATTAAATATCTCACGGAAAACGGAGAAATGAAGTGACGAGCTTGCTCCGCCATGCACTGACTTAAAAGCGAGGAACGAAGTGACGAGCTTTCTTCGTTAATGTACTGATATAGAAACGAGGAACATAGTGACGAGCTTGCTTCGCCGATGCACTTTTTGAAAGCGAGGAACGAAGGCACAAGCTTGCTTCGCCAATGTACTGACATGGAAGCGAGGAACATAGTGACGAGCTTGCTTCGTCGATGCACTGACATGGAAGCGAGGAACGTAGTGACGAGCTTGCTTCGCCAATTGTTTGGTATAAATTGGAAATTATTTAAGACTACCCAATTTATTTGTCTATATTTTCAGTTGTAATCTTCTTCAGTGACGCGGAGCCTAGGGGACAGACCTGCGAAGCAGGTCGGGCCGCTAGTCCTATATACTAATCGGCGTGGGTCTGAACTGTCACTCTATAGATTAGCCAATCTAACAACCACTTTTGCCCATTTCTACAGCCTAGACGGTTTGATGTATTCGGGTGAAATTTTTTTTGTGTGTTAAAGGTCCCTGTGGAACAGTGCATTTTGCGTGTCTCATATTTTTCTTAAACATGATGTGCGAAATGTTAAATGCGAAAGACATTAAATTTTTCCATCAAGGGGGGCCTCGGGTTGCTACGAAAGTGTACTTTGTTGATTGTAGTTGTAACTTTTCACAAATTTTTGTTCAATTTGACATGTATGACAGATCTGTTTCAAATTTTGAGTAGAAATTACATTAATTCTAGGCAAGTTGAAGATGTTTTGTAAATTTATCTGTGTTTAAAATAAATGAGTGAACATGTGTACTATAATGTAAATATTTTAAAAGTCAATGAAAAAAATTAAAATTGTAGCTGTCACTTTTCACGAATTTGTGTTCATCCTGTCATTTTTGACATATCTGTTTGAAACTGTAAGTATAAATTGAATTAATTCTAGACTAGATAAAAAAAATTGGCAAATTTACCTGTGTTTAGAATAAATGAGGGAACATGTTTACTATATTGTAGATTTTTTAAATGTGATTTTTTTTTATATTTTATTCAAATTTAAAATAAATATGACAGATGTCGCTGTTCGACAACCTCGATTAATTTAAAGATTTTAGGTGGTAAAATTCAAATGAGATAATTTGTTATCCAACACAAAAAAGTTGAAAATTATGTTAAACTTCATATATAGTTTCTTTTCCTTTTCAAAAAATACAACAGATGTCTCTGCTCGACAACCTCGATGCTTCTTAAATATTTTAGGGGTAAAATTTAAATAAGTTATTTACTTATCTAATATAAAAAGTTCGTTTTAAATAATTAAAATCAATTTCAGTTTTTTTAAATCTAAATTCGTAGAAGTGTCAAAAAGTTATTTTGAACGGTCATCAATTGTTTTTTTATAAATATTATTTAAATCCTATCGTGTTTGGTATTGAATTAAAGGTCTCGCAGAGGAGATTTGAACTCAAGTGTCAAAAAGTTGTTTTGGACGATTGTCAATTGTTTTTTATAAATATTATTTAAATCCTACCGTGTTTTGTATCAAATTAAAGGTCTTGCGGAGGAGATTTAAACACAACTGACAAAAAATTGTTTTGCACGATTGTCAATTGTTTTTTTACAAATATTATTTAAATTCTATCGTGTTTGGTATCAAATTATTAGTCTCGCGGAGGAGATTTGAACTCAAGTGACAAAAAGTTGTTTTGCACGATTCTAAATTGTTTTTTATAAATGTAATTTAAATCCTATCGTGTTTGGTATTGAATTAAATGTCTGGTTCATGAGATTTAACCTCAAGTGTCAAAAAGTTGTTTTGGACGATTGGCAATTGTTTTTTATAAATATTATTTAAAATAAAAAAGTTGTTTTTGACGATTGACAATTGTTTTTTATAAATATTATTTAAATCCTACCGTGTTTGGTATCAAATTAAAGGTCTTGCGGAGCAGATTTGAACCCAACTGGCAAAAAATTGTTTTGTACGATTGTCAATTGTTTTTTACAAATATTATTTAAATTCTATCGTATTTGGAATCAAATTAATAGACTCACAGAGGAGATTTAAACTCAAGTGTAAAAAAGTTATTTTTGACGATCGTTAATTGTTTTTTTATAAATATTATTTAAATCCTACCGTCTTTGGTATCAAATTAAATATCACGGAAGAGATTTAAACTTAAGCGCCATAATGTAGTAACATGGAAGCGAGGAACTATGTGACGAGCTTGCTTCGCCGATGCACTGACTTGAAAGCGAGGAACGGAGTGACGAGCATTCCTCGTCAATGTACTGACATGGAAGTCAGGAACGTAGTGACGAGCTTGCTTCGCCGATGCATTGACTTGAAAGCAAGGAACGAAGTGACGAGCTTTCTTCGTCAATGCACTGATATGGAAGCAAGGAACGTAGTGACGAGCTTGCTTCGCCAATTGTTTTATATTTATTGGAAGTTATTTATGATTATGACTACTCAATCTACTTTTTAACATTTTCAGTTATAATCTTCTTCAAGGTCGCGGAGCCTAGGGGACAATCAGTACGATTGGCAATTAATTTACTGAAAATGTCCCTAAACCTAGCTTGTGGAGTTTTGAATGCAATGGTTTAGGCTCAAAAAGTAGGAAAAAGTAGTGATGAATCCTCCTTGTCATAAATAATAACGATCAGCAATTGTTTTTCTGGTAATTACTAGAAACCTAACTTAGGGGTATTTAATGCCAATGCACTGACATGAAAGCAAGGAACGAAGTGACGAGCTTTCTTCTCCAATTTAATAACATGGAAGCGGGGAACAAAGAGACAAATTTTCTTCGACAATTGCTTGCTAACTTTAAGGTATTTGCTTAAACTAGCAATTTGTTTTGCTATAGTTTTAGTTGCTATCTTCTTTAGAGTCGCGGAGCCTAGGGGTCAGACTTGCGAAGCAGGTCGGACCGCTAGTCCAATATACTAATCAGTATGCGGATCTATAGATTTACCTATCTAGCAACCAATAATTATTCATCGCTACAGCCTAAACGGTGTGATGGTTTCGGGTGAAACTTTCCAGGGATATAAAGAACGCCGAGGACTAGTGCCTTTTGTATGTTTCAGATTTTTTCTACACATGATGTGCGAAATATTAAGTAAATAGTGTTCCGTGTTGCTTTTGTTAAATAACACGCGTTGCTACTTCTGTTAAAAATTCAAAGATAAAGGGAATTGACAGTACACTTTGAAATTAATTTTCTTATTGTTAAATTGATGTTTTAAAATTTTACAAAATATTAAACTTGTACATTAATATATTCTACACACAAATACATTTCTCATACTTATCTAACTTGTCTACAAATAAAGTAATTTATTTTTTAAATTTCAAAGTGAACTGTCAATACACTTTACCTTTAATTGTTTGAAAAAAAGAATGACAACTTGTCATTTTTGACAGTTCAGTTCGAAGTTTTAATTATACATTACTTTAATTGTGGACAAGTTAGATAAATTTGGCAAATTTATTTGTTTTTAGAATAATAGTGCGTACATTGTTTACTATTTTATAATTTTTTTAAATGTGAATTTTTTTTTTCATATTTTTTCAAATTCAAAATAAATATGACATATGTCTTTATCCGTCAACCACGATTCTTTTAAGGATTTTAGGCGGTAAAATTCAAATGAGTTATTTTCTTATCTAACACAAAAAAGTTGAAAATTATTTTTCTCTTCATAGATGGTTTCTTTTCCGCGTCAAAAAATACACAGATGTCTCTGCTCGACAACCTTGATGCTTATAATTATAAGTATTTTAGGCGGTAAAATTTAAATAAGTTTATTACTTATTTAATATAAAAAGATCGTTTTAAATATTTATTTAATTTCAGAATTATTTTTTTTATCATGAGTTGTTTTTCATTTCTAATACTGCCGTGTTTGGTACTAAATTAAAAGTTTCACGTTCGAGATTTAAAATAAGGTGACGATTGTCAATTGTTTTTTATAAATATTATTTAAATCCTACCGTGTTTGATATTGAATTAAAGGTCTCGCAGAGGAGATTTGAACTCAAGTGTCAAAAAGATGTTTTGGACGATTGTCAATTGTTTTTAATAAATATTATTTAAATCCTACCGTATTTGGTATCAAATTAAAGGTCTCGGGGAGGAGATTTGAACTCAAGTGTCAAAATGTTGTTTTGGACGATTGTTAATTGTTTTGTATAAATTTTATTTAATTCATACCGTGTTTGGTATCAAATTAAAGGCCTCGCGGAAGAGATTTGAACTCAAGTATTAAAAAGTTGTTTTGGGCGATTGTCAATTGTTTTTTATAAATATTATTTAAATCCTACCGTGTTTGGTATCAAATTAAAGGCCTCGGAGGGGCGATTTAAACTCAAGTGTCAAAAAGTTATTTTTGACGTTTGTCAATTGTTTTTTATAAATATTATTTAAATCTTACCGTGTTTGGTTTCAAATTAAAGGTCTCGCGGAGGAGATTTGAACTCAAGTGTCAAAAAATTGTTTTGGACGATTGTTAATTGTTTTTAATAAATATTATTTAAATCCTACCATATTTGGTATCAAATTAAAGGTCTCGGGGAAGAGATTTGAACTCAAGGGTCAAAATGTTGTTTTGGACGATCGTTAATTGTTTTGTATAAATGTTATTTAATTCCTTCGGTGCTTGGTATCAAATTAAAGGCCTCGCGGAGGAGAATTGAACTCAAATGTCAAAAAGTTGTTTTGGACGATCGTTATCTGTTTTGTATAAATTTTATTTAATTCATACCGTGTTTGGTATCAAATTAAAAGCCTCGCGGAGGAAATTTGAACTCAAGTATTAAAAAGTTGTTTTGGGCGATTGTCAATTGTTTTTTATAAATATTATTTAAATCCTACCGTGTTTGGTATCAAATTAAAGGTCTCGCGGAAGATATTTGAACTCAAGTGTCAAATAGTTGTTTTGGACGATCGTTAATTGTTTTGTATATATGTTATTTAATTCCTACCGTGTTTGGTATTCAATTAAAGATCTCGCAGAGGAGATTTGAACTCAAGTGTCATAAAATTGTTTTGGACGATTGTCAATTGTTTTCTATAAAAATTACTTAAATCTCACCGTGTTTGGTATTAAATAAAAGGTCTCTGAGAGAAGATATATGTATTTAAATCCTACCGTGATTGGTATCAAATTAAAAGTCTCATGAAGGATATTTCAACTCAAGTGTCAAAAAGTTATTTTGGTAAATCATCAATTTTTTTTTATAAATGTTATTTAAATCCTTACGGGTATGGTATTGAATTAAATATCTCACGGAAGAAATTTAAACTAAAGTGCCAAATAGTAGTAACATAAAAGCGAGAAACTAAGTGACGAGTTTGTTTTGCCCATGAACTGACTTGAAAGCGAGGAACGAAGTGATGAGCTTTCTTCGTCAATATACTAACATGGAAGCGAGGAACGTAGTGACGAGCTTGCTTCGCCAATTGTTTGGTATTAATTGGAAGTTATTTAAGACTATCAATTTATATTTCTACATTTTCAGTTGTAAAATAAAAAATTTTCATTTTGATGCTACTTTTACTTTAAACTGGGAAAAGTCGCTATTACATGACAAATTTATTAAAAATAAAGTAAATGCGTTAAATTTGTCGACAATGTAGGGTGCAATTTATTATATATTATTATTGACGGTTCTTTTAATTTGACAAGATAATAATAGAAATGTCAGATTTAGAGAAGTCTTTGTAACATAATCAAATTTAATAAAAATAAAATAAAACCATGAAATTTAGAGAAAAAAAAGGTTTCCAACCTTTTTTTTTATTTTACTTGACTTTAGATTAAGTAACTTTGGTAGTACACTATCAAATTTAGTAATAATAAAGTAAATCCGTCAAATTTGTCGACAAAAGAGAATGCAAATTATTGTACATTATTATTGATAATATTTTAAAATTACCAATGGAAATATCAGATTAACAAAATTATTTATCACATGATCAAATATTAATTAAGTTGTGTTTGATTTAATTATTTTTTTAAAATCACTTTTTGGGTATCCAAAGAAAGATGTCGAATAGACGGGGACAAATGATAATATAAAAAATGGCGGCTGTCGATTATTTTCATAAAAGACATCACAAAAATATAGTGTTTGGTATCAAATGAGAATCTTAAATAGACAAATATAAATTTTTAGCTTTGATTGTACTTTGAAATGTAACTGACGTAAGACTGGTTGGTTGGTATTACACGATCAAATTTTATAAAAATTTTAAAAACCGCGAAATTTAAAGGAAAAAAATTCCATTACAATTTCACGATTTTATTCTACTTTGACGTTAGATAAGGTAAAGTCGACAATGTGGAATGCAAATTATTATACATTATTATTGGCGGTATTTTTAAATTGCCAAGAAGACAATAGAAATGTCAGATTGGCAAAATATTTGTTATATGATCAAATATTAATGTAATTTGTGTTTAATTTAAATTAAAAAATTTTTTTTAAGGTATCTAACTTGTGGTGTATGAAATGAAATGTTTTAAGAGTTCCCAGATAATCATTTTTTAAGTCACTTGAAATCTATTGCAAGGGTAAAAATTCAAACACTTGGTCTTGGTAATACGATTATCCACGGAATATTTAATAATTGTGTTTGTTGTAATTTTTTTCGCAAACCGATTCTGATCGGCAATTATTTTTCCTTACAATTCATGAATATTTGCGACCTGTGCGGTACCAAGTAAAATGTTTCAGAAGTGAAATATTGAGTCATCTTTATTATAAATAAGTACGATTGGCAAATGCTATTCTGAAAATTCCCCTAAAGCTAGCTTGTGAAGTATTGAATGTAACGTTTCAGGCTCAAAAAGTTGGAAAAAGTAGTGATGAACCTTCTTTATCACAAATAATTACGATCAGCAATTGCTTTTGTGGAAATTACTAGAAACTTAACTAAGGGATATTAAATGTACTGTTTTAGGGATGGGAAGTTAAGAGACACTGACATGAAAGCGAGGAACGAAATAACGAGCTTTCCTCGCCATTGTACTGACATGAAAGCGAGGAACGAAGTGATGTGTTTTCTTCGCCAATTTACTGACTTGGAAGCGAGGAACAAAGAGACTGCTATCTTCTTTAGTGCCGCGGAGCCTAGGGGTCAGACCTGCGAAGCAGGTCGGACCGCTAGTAATAGTTAATGTTGGTGAAAGCAAGATAAAAATGCTGTTTTAAGCATGCAAAAGCATACAAAACGCCGTTTTCAAGTATTTAAACTGTCATATTCAGGTATATGTCGTGTGTTATGGCTTATGTTTGCAAAATCAAGATAAAATAGCTGTTTTCAGCTTCCAAAAACATACAAAATGCTGTTTTCAAGTATTTAAACTGTCATATTCATGTATATGTCGTGTGTAATGGCTTATGTTTGGAAAATCAAGATAAAATAGCTGTTTTCAGCTTGCAAAAACATACAAAATGCTGTTTTCAGTATTTAAACTGTCATATTCATGTATATGTCGTGTGTATTGGATCATGTTTGCAAAATCAAGATAAAATAGGTGTTTTCAGCTTGCAAAAACATACAAAATGCTGTTTTCAAGTATTTAAACTGTCATATTCATGTATATGTCGTCTGTAATGGCTTATGTTTCCAAAATCAAAATAAAATAGCTGTTTTCAGCTTGCAAAAACATACAAAATGTTGTTTTCAAGTATTTAAACTGTCATATTCATGTATATGTCGTGTGTAATGGCTTATGTTTGCAAAATCAAGATAAAATAGCTGTTTTCAGCTTGCAAAAATATACAAAATGCTGTTTTCAAGTATTTATACTGTCATATTCATGTTTCTGTCGTGTATAATAGCTAATGTTTGTGAAAGCAAGATAAAAATGCTGTTTTAAGCATGCAAAAGCATACAAAACACCGTTTTCAAGTATTTAAACTGCCATATTCTTGTATATGTCATGTATAATAGCTTGTGTTTGCAAAATCAAGATAAAATAGCTGTTTTCAGCTTGCAAAAACATACATAGTGCTGTTTTCAAGTATTTAAACTGTCATATTCATGTTTCTGTCGTGTATAATAGCTAATGTTGGTGAAATCAAGATAAAATTGTTGTTTTAAGCATGCAAAAGCATACAAAACGCCGTTTTCAAATATTTAAACTGTCATATTCTTGTATATGTCGTGTATAATAGCTTGTGTTTGCAAAATCAAGATAAAATAGCTGTTTTCAGCTTACAAAAACATACAAAGTGCAGTTTTTAAGTATTTAAACCGTCATATTCATGTTTCTGTCGTGTATAATAGCTAATGTTGGTGAAAGCAAGATAAAAATGCTGTTTTAAGCATGCAAAACCATACAAACACCGTTTTCAAGTATTTAAACTGTCATATTAATGTATATGTCGTGTGTATTGGCTTATGTTTGCAAAATCAAGATAAAATAGCTGTTTTAAGCTTGCAAAAACTTACAAAATGCTGTTTTCAAGTATTTAAATTGTCATATTCATGTTTCTGTCGTGTATAATAGCTAATGTTTGGAAAGCAAGATAAAAATGCTGTTTTAAGCATGCAAAAGCATACAAAACACCGTTTTCAAGTATTTAAACTGTCATATTCATGTTTCTGTCGTGTATAATAGCTAATGTTGGTGAAAGCAAGATAAAAATTCTGTTTTAAGCATGCAAAAGCATACAAAACACCGTTTTCAAGTATTTAAACTGTCATATTCATGTACATGTCGTGTGTATTGGCTTATGTTTGCAAAATCAAGATAAAATAGCGGTTTTCAGCTTGCAAAAATATACAAAATGCTGCTTTCAAGTATTTAAACTGTCATATTCATGTTTCTGTCGTGTATAATAGCTAATGTTTGTGAAAGCAAGATAAAAATGCTGTTTTAAGCATGCAAAAGCATAAAAAACACCGTTTTCAAGTATTTAAACTGCCATATTCTTGTATATGTCGTGTATAATAGCTTGTGTTTGCAAAATCAAGATAAAATAGCTGTTTTCAGCTTGCAAAAACATACATAGTGCTGTTTTCAAGTATTTAAACTGTCATATTCATGTTTCTGTTGTGTATAATAGCTAATGTTGGTGAAATGCTGTTTTAAGCATGGAAAAGCATACAAAACACCGTTTTCAAGTATTTAAACTGTCATATTCATGTATTTGTCGTGTGTAATGGCTTATGTTTGCAAAATCAAGATAAAATAGCTGATTTCAGCTTGCAAAAACATACAAAATGCTGTTTTCAAGTATTTAAATTGTCATATTCATGTTTCTGTAGTGTATAATGGCTAATGTTGGTGAAATCAAGATAAAATTGTTGTTTTAAGCATGCAAAAGCATACAAAACGCCGTTTTCAAATATTTAAACTGTCATATTCTTGTATATGTCGTGTATAATAGCTTGTGTTTGCAAAATCAAGATAAAATAGCTGTTTTCAGCTTACAAAAACATACAAAATGCAGTTTTAAAGTATTTAAACCGTCATATTCATGTTTCTGTCGTGTATAATAGCTAATGTTGGTGAAAGCAAGATAAAAATGCTGTTTTAAGCATGCAAAACCATACAAAACACCGTTTTCAAGTATTTAAACTGTCATATTAAAGTATATGTCGTGTGTATTGGCTTATGTTTGCAAAATCAAGATAAAATAGCTGTTTTCAGCTTGCAAAAACTTACAAAATGCTGTTTTCAAGTATTTAAACTGTCATATTCATGTTTCTGAAGTGTATAATAGCTAATGTTGGTGAAAGCAAGATAAAAATGCTGTTTTAAGCATGCAAAAGCATACAAAACACCGTTTTCAAGTATTTAAACTGTCATATTCATGCATATGTCGTGTGTAATGGCTTATGTTTGCAAATTCAAGATAAAATAGCTGTTTTCAGCTTGCAAAAACATACATAGTGCTGTTTTCAAGTATTTAAACTGTCATATTCATGTTTCTGTCGTGTATAATAGCTAATGTTTGTGAAAGCAAAATAAAAATGCTGTTTTAAGCATGGAAAAGCATACAAAACACCGTTTTCAAGTATTTAAACTGTCATATTCATGTATTTGTCGTGTGTTATGGCTTATGTTTGCAAAATCAAAATTAAATAGCTGTTTTCAGCTTGCAAAAACATACAAAATGCTGTTTTCGAGTATATAAATTGTCATATTCATGTTTCTGTCGTGTATAATGGCTAATGTTGGTGAAATCAAGATAAAATTGTTGTTTTAAGCATGCAAAAGCATACAAAACACCGTTTTCAAGTATTTAAACTGTCATATTCATGTACATGTCGTGTGTATTGGCTTATGTTTGCAAAATCAAGATAAAATAGCTGTTTTCAGCTTGCAAAAACATACAAAATGCTGTTTTCAAGTATTTATACTGTCATATTCATGTTTCTGTCGTGTATAATAGCTAATGTTTGTGAAAGCAAGATAAAAATGCTGTTTTAAGCATACAAAAGCATACAAAACACCGTTTTCAAGTATTTAAACTGCCATATTCTTGTATATGTCGTGTATAATAGCTTGTGTTTGCAAAATCAAGATAAAATAGCTGTTTTCAGCTTGCAAAAACATACATAGTGCTGATTTCAAGTATTTAAACTGTCATATTCATGTTTCTGTCGTGTATAATAGCTAATGTTGGAGAAAGCAAAATAAAAATGCTGTTTTAAGCATGGAATAGCATACAAAACACCGTTTTCAAGTATTTAAACTGTCATATTCATGTATTTGTCGTGTGTAATGGCTTATGTTTGCAAAATCAAGATAAAATAGCTGTTTTCAGCTTGCAAAAACATACAAAATGCTGTTTTCAAGTATTTAAATTGTCATATTCATGTTTCTGTCGTCTATAATGGCTAATGTTGGTGAAATCAAGATAAAATTGTTGTTTTAAGCATGCAAAAGCATACAAAACGCCGTTTTCAAATATTTAAACTGTCATATTCTTGTATATGTCGTGTATAATAGCTTGTGTTTGCAAAATCAAGATAAAATAGCTGTTTTCAGCTTACAAAAACATACAAAGTGCAGTTTTCAAGTATTTAAACCGTCATATTCATGTTTCTGTCGTGTATAATAGCTAATGTTGGTGAAAGCAAGATAAAAATGCTGTTTTAAGCATGCAAAACCATACAAAACACCGTTTTCAAGTATTTAAACTGTCATATTCATGTATATGTCGTGTGTAATGGCTTATGTTTGCAAAATCAAGATAAAATAGCTGTTTTCAGCTTGCAAAAACATACAAAATGCTGTTTTCAAGTATTTAAACTGTTATATTCATGTATATGTCGTGTGTAATGGCTTATGTTTGCAAAATCAAGATAAAATAGCTGTTTTCAGCTTGCAAAAACATACAAAATGCTGTTTTCAAGTATTTAAACTGTTATATTCATGTATATGTCGTGTGTAATGGCTTATGTTTGCAAAATCAAGATAAAATAGCTGTTTTCAGCTTGCAAAAACATACATAATGCTGTTTTCAAATATTTAAATTGTCATATTCATGTTTCTGTCGTGTATAATGGCAAATGTTTGTGAAATCAAGATAAAATTGTTGTTTTAAGCATGCAAAAGCATACAAAACGTTGTTTTCAAGTATTTAAACTGTCATATTCTTGTATATGTCGTGTATAATAGCTTGTGTTTGAAAAATTAAGATAAAATAGCTGTTTTCAGCTTGCAAAAACATACAAAGTGCAGTTTTCAAGTATTTAAACTGTCATATTCATGCTTCTGTCGTGTATAATAGCTAATGTTGGTGAAAGCAAGATAAAAATGCTGTTTTAAGCATACAAAAGCATACAAAACACCGTTTTCAAGTATTTAAACTGTCATATTCATGTATATGTCGTGTGTAATGGCTTATGTTTGCAAAATCAAGATAAAATAGCTGTTTTCAACTTGCAAAAACATACAAAATGCTGTTTTCAAGTATGTAAATTATCATATTCATGTTTCTGTCGTGTATAATAGCTAATGCTGGTGAAAGCAAGATAAAAATGCTGTTTTAAGCATGCAAAAGCATACAAAACACGGTTTTCAAATATGTAAACTGTCATATTCATGTATATGTCGTGTGTGATGGCTTATGTTTGCAAAATCAAGATAAAATAGCTGTTTTTAGCTTGCAAAAACATATAAAATGCTGTTTTCAAGTATTTAAACTGTCATATTCATGTTTCTGTCGTGTATAATAGCTAATGCTGGTGAAAGCAAGATAAAAATGCTGTTTTAAGCATGCAAAAGCATACAAAACACGGTTTTCAAATATTTAAACTGTCATATTCATGTATATGTCGTGTGTGATGGCTTATGTTTGCAAAATAAAGATAAAATAGCTGTTTTCAGCTTGCAAAAACATACATAGTGCTGTTTTTAAGTATTTAAACTGTCATATTCATGTTTCTGTAGTGTATAATAGTTAATGTTGGTGAAAGCAAGATAAAAATGCTGTTTTAAGCATGCAAAAGCATACAAAACACCGTTTTCAAGTATTTAAACTGTCATATTCATGTATATGTCGTGTGTATTGGCTCATGTTTGCAAAATCAAGATAAAATAGCTGTTTTCAGCTTGCAAAAACATACAAAATGCTGTTTTTAGTATTTAAACTGTCATATTCATGTATATGTCGTGTGTATTGGCTCATGTTTGCAAAATCAAGATAAAATAGCTGTTTTCAGCTTGCAAAAACATACAAAATGCTGTTTTCAAGTATTTAAACTGTTATATTCATGTATATGTCGTGTGTAATGGCTTATGTTTGCAAAATCAAGATAAAATAGCTGTTTTCAGCTTGCAAAAATATACAAAATGCTGTTTTCAAATATTTAAACTGTCATATTCATGTTTCTGTCGTGTATAATAGCTAATGTTTGTGAAAGCAAGATAAAAATGCTGTTTTAAGCATGCAAATGCATACAAAACACCGTTTTCAAGTATTTAAACTGTCATATTCTTGTATATGTCGTGTATAATAGCTTGTGTTTGCAAAATCAAGATAAAATAGCTGTTTTCAGCTTGCAAAAACATACAAAGTGCTGTTTTCAAGTATTTAAACTGTCATATTCATGTTTCTGTTGTGTATAATAGCTAATGTTGGTGAAAGCAAAATAAAATTGCTGTTTTAAGCATGGAAAAGCATACAAAACACCGTTTTCAAGTATTTAAACTGTCATATTCATGTATATGTCGTTTGTAATGACTTATGTTTGCAAAATCAAGATAAAATAGCTGTTTTCAGCTTGCAAAAACATACAAAATGCTGTTTTCAAGTATTTAAACTGTCATATTCATGTATATGTCGTGTGTAATGGCTTATGTTTGCAAAGTCAAGATAAAATAGCTGTTTTCAGCTTGCAAAAACATACAAAATGCTGTTTTCAAGTATTTAAACTGTCATATTCATGTTTCTGTCGTGTACAATAGCTAATGTTGGTGAAAGCAAGATAAAAATGCTGTTTTAAGCATGCAAAAGCATACAAAACACCGTTTTCAAGTGTTTAAACTGACATATTCATGTATATGTCGTGTGTAATGGTTTATGTTTGCAAAATCAAGATAAAATAACTGTTTTCAGCTTGCAAAAACATACAAAATGCTGTTTTCAAGTATGTAAACTGTCATATTCATGTTTCTGTCTTGTACAATAGCTAATGTTGGTGAAAGCAAGATAAAAATGCTGTTTTAAGCATGCAAAAGCATACAAAACACCGTTTTCAAGTATTTAAACTGACATATTCATGTATATGTCGTGTGTAATGGCTTATGTTTGCAAAATCAAGATAAAATAACTGTTTTCAGCTTGCAAAAACATACAAAATGCTGTTTTCAAGTATGTAAACTGTCATATTCATGTTTCTGTCGTGTACAATAGCTAATGTTGGTGAAAGCAAGATAAAAATGCTGTTTTAAGCATGCAAATGCATACAAAACACCGTTTTCAAGTATTTAAACTGTCATATTCTTGTATATGTCGTGTATAATAGCTTGTGTTTGCAAAATCAAGATAAAATAGCTGTTTTCAGCTTGCAAAAACATACAAAGTGCTGTTTTCAAGTATTTAAACTGTCATATTCATGTTTCTGTTGTGTATAATAGCTAATGTTGGTGAAAGCAAAATAAAATTGCTGTTTTAAGCATGGAAAAGCATACAAAACACCGTTTTCAAGTATTTAAACTGTCATATTCATGTATATGTCGTGTGTAATGGCTTATGTTTGCAAAGTCAAGATAAAATAGCTGTTTTCAGCTTGCAAAAACATACAAAATGCTGTTTTCAAGTATTTAAACTGTCATATTCATGTTTCTGTTGTGTATAATAGCTAATGTTGGTGAAAGCAAAATAAAATTGCTGTTTTAAGCATGGAAAAGCATACAAAACACCGTTTTCAAGTATTTAAACTGTCATATTCATGTATATGTCGTGTGTAATGGCTTATGTTTGCAAAATCAAGATAAAATAGCTGTTTTCAGCTTGCAAAAACATACAAAATGCTGTTTTCAAGTATTTAAACTGTCATATTCATGTATATGTCGTGTGTAATGGCTTATGTTTGCAAAGTCAAGATAAAATAGCTGTTTTCAGCTTGCAAAAACATACAAAATGCTGTTTTCAAGTATTTAAACTGTCATATTCATGTTTCTGTCGTGTACAATAGCTAATGTTGGTGAAAGCAAGATAAAAATGCTGTTTTAAGCATGCAAAAGCATACAAAACACCGTTTTCAAGTGTTTAAACTGACAACCTTGATGCTTCTAAGTATTTTAGGCGGTAAAATTTAAATAAGTTAATTACTTATCTAATATAAAAAGATTGTTTTAAATATTTATAATTCCCCCGTCTTAAAATTGTGCTTGATACCTTTCAGGAGGTTTGATGATACGTCTAGGACGTTCTTCGACAATATTTCTGTTTGAATTAGGTGCGATACTTTCTGGTTCTTGATTAATTACATTATCATCGTCAACCGTTTCAACAGTAATATTTTCAGAAGAATTATAATATTTTGCTCTATTTATATACGTACTTCTAATGTGGTCGATGTGACGTTTCCAAGTTTGGCCATCGTCTGTCTTTACTAAGAATAAACATGAACCTAATTTTTTTATAATAACAGCTTGACACCAGGTTGGATTGTTCGGAACTTTATAGTCTCGTACTAGTACTTTTGAACAAATTGTTATATTTAAGTTTTGTGCGGTTTTTCCGCCATAATTATAAATTTGTTTACTTTGTTTATTGTCGACAAAATTAGAAGTTTGTGGTAAAAGTAAATCAAAACGGTTTCTCAGCTTATGACCTAATAATAATTTAGCTGGCGATTCATTAGTAGTTGAATGAACAGTATTACGATAATCAAAAAGAAATCTAGAAATAATCATGTTCAAATCCCTTGATCTATCTCTCCCTGCAGAACTGAGAATACAGTTTTTGATTTGTTTTACTGCATTTTCAGCGGCTCCATTTGACATAGGATGATATGGTGATCCAGTAAGGTGCTGGATGCCATTCATTTGTAAGAACTCTTGAAATTCTTGTGACATGAAAGCGGTTGCATTATCACTTACAATCTGTTTAGGCAAACCAAATCGAGCAAACATTTCTCTAAGAATTTCAATAGTACTGTAACTAGTTATATTTTTCACCGCAACACACTCAATCCATTTACTA
The DNA here is from genome assembly GCA_963942605.1 of Poecilus cupreus. Taxonomy (NCBI): domain Eukaryota; kingdom Metazoa; phylum Arthropoda; class Insecta; order Coleoptera; family Carabidae; genus Poecilus; species Poecilus cupreus. Next base: position 27,605 of record CAWWDY010002145.1, on the reverse strand, counting down.
TGTGCGTCAATTAATACAAAAAATTGTTGACCTAAAAATGGTCCTAAATAATCAATATGTAACCTTGTCCATGGCTCTTTAGGCCATATCCATGGATGAAGATTGCATTTTGGAGCTGCTGACTTAAATTTATTACATGAATTACAATTTGCAGATATTTCTTCTATTTCTGAATTTATTCCAGGCCACCAAACATACGAACGAGCAAGTGCTTTCATTTTAACCACCCCTAAATGACTTATGTGTAACTCTTTTAAAATATGATTTCGAAATTTTTCAGGTATAACTATTTTATAACCCCAAAAAATACAACCATGAATGACAGATAGTTCGTTTGAACGTTGAGCAAAAGGTTGAATGTTTTTATCAAACTCTTTAATTTTAATATTAGGCCAACCCTGTATTATATAATTTAAAACTTTACTGAGTACTGTATCTCTACTAGTAGCCAATTTTATTTGATTAAAATTAAGTGGAATATTTTCAGAAATATAATTAATATATGAATAATCTTCGCTAACAATATTATCAGCATTTAAATTATTAAATTTATTTTTATATTCACATCTAGATAAGTAATCAGCAATATTTTTCTTAGAATCTATATATTGAATTTTGTAATTATATGCTGACAATATGTAAGCCCATCTTTGTAATCTAGAAGCTGCCATTTGTGGAATACCCTTATTTGTGCCAAAAATTGATACTAATGGTTTATGGTCTGTAACCAGAGTGAATTCTGAACCAAATAAATATTTATGAAATTTACGTACAGCCCACATGATAGCCAAAGCTTCTTTGTCGATTTGGGAAAAATTTTGCTCTGATTTACTTAAAACTCTTGAAATATATTCTATTGGTTTATCGGCACTATTAGGAAATGAATGAGACAAAATTGCTCCCAAACCCTTTGACGATGCGTCAACTGTTAATTTAAGTGGCAGTTCTGGGTTGTAGTGAACTAAAATTGGAGATGACAGCAACATTTTTTTTACAGTTTTAAAAGCAGAATCACATTCTATATTCCAAATAAATTTTTGACTTTTACGAGTTAACTTATACAATGGACTTAATATTGCTGCTAAATTTGGTACAAATTTTCCAAAATAATTTACCATACCCAAAAATGATCTTAATTGCGTGAGATTTTGTGGTTCTTTAATATTTTGTATTACATTAACTTTTTCTTTACAAGCTTCGAGCCCTTTTTCACTAATGTTGTGTCCCAAATAATTAATCGACTTCTGTAAAAAGTTACATTTTTCGCGTTTTATAGTTAATCCACAGTTTTTCAGTCTATTGAATACTTCTGTTAATTTTTCTAAATGCTTTTCCCGCGTACTTGCAGTTACTAAGATGTCGTCAATAAAACAAACAACCCCTTCTATTCCTGCTAAAACTGATTCCATAGTTTTTTGAAAAAGTGCGGGGGCAGACACGATGCCATACGGCAACCTTGTGTATCGAAACAAACCTTTATGCGTTGAAATCGTACACAATTCTGAACTAGATTCATCAAGTTCAAGTTGATTAAATGCATGTGACAAATCTATTTTACTAAATTCAACTCCACCCTGCAATTGTGCAAATAACTCCTCAATTCGAGGTAACGGATATTTGTAAACTTGCAGAGCCGGATTTAGTGTAATTTTGAAATCGCCACAAATGCGAATGGAACCATCACTTTTCCATACTGGTACTATGGGCGTCCCCCACGCCGAGTACTCAGCAGGAACTAATATTCCTTCATTTATCAATCTATCTATTTCGTCACTGACTTTACTCTTTAACTTAAAAGGCAGTGGACGTGGATTAAAATATTTGGGCAAAACATTATCTTTAACTTGCAAATTTATTTTACTTTTATTAAAAGTTCCTAATTTATTGGCAGATATCTCAGGGAATTTATTACATAAGTTTTCAATGCAGTTACGATCAGAAATGTGATTCAGCTTTGTACAATCTTTAACATTTAATTTAGTAATACCTAAGTTTAATTCCTTTAACCATGTTCTACCTATCAAGGGAGGTCCACCATTTTCTATAACGAAAGCATCCAAAACATGTGACCTTCCTTCATAAGTTATTTCTAAGGAGATTAATCCTAGTGGCTTGATTTTATTACCAACATAATCGCTTAATATTTGACTACTCTTTTTAATTTGAAGATGGGAAAATTTTTCTTTATACAATTCAAAAGAGATTACTGATAGGGCAGTGCCAGTGTCAATTTCAAAATGAATATCGTGATTTTCAACTGTCAAAATAATGTCTATTGGATTGGAAGAGTTTTTATTGAAAATTGCAAAAAATTGAATATCTTCGTTTTCATTAAGAAAATTATGTCTTTTACTCTGGGCATTATTTGGGAATTGCTTCTTGCACACTGTGGCAATATGGCCTTGCACTTTGCACACAAAACACTTTGCATTTCTATACCTGCACCCACTCGCATGATGTCCTTGGCGGCCGCATGCCGCGCACGCCGCTGAATGACCCCCTCGAGCCGGCCCTGGTACTCGTTGCTGTGTTGAACCGCTCGCCTGTGGCCGCTGCTCGCGCTGCTGCTGCCTGCCGCTGCCCGCCGCTAACCGATGAACAGGCTCGGACTTTACAGCAAAACGACTGCCGCTGCTGCTCTCGATCGCCTCCATGTGGTGCCGGGTTGACTCTTTATTTTGAGCCAACTTTAACATTTTGGTGATGTCCAACTTGGTGGCATCCTCCTCAAACAAACGATCCCTTAATGGACCAGGGTCGAGCCCACAAATAAAAATGTCTCGTATTACCCAGTTTAACTGCGTGACATCAAACTCGCAGTGCGTTGCTAAGCTTCTTAAACGTGCCATCCACTCGACAATAGATTCACTGTCTTTTTTCTTTGCATTATAAAATTTATACCGAGCCGCGAAAAGTGCGTTTGCTGGTTTAAATTGTTGGTCAAATAATTATTAATTCTTCGTAAGATTTAGATTCCGGTTTACTTGGACTGCTTAAATCGTACATAAGTTTATATGAGTCTTCACAGAGACTGTTTAGTAATATTGCACGTTTAATATTATTTTCCGCGATATTATTGGCTATGAAATAATTTTTTAATCGCGCACTGAAAATTTCCCATCTTGAAGTTTTAAAATCGAATTCTGGAAGATGACCGACGGTATGTGCCATTTTAAACACGTTTCTATTATTTATGTTTTTAAAATTTGTCGGTTCTAAAAAAATTATTTTATCCCATCCTCGTCGCCAATGTTTTATATTAAGGGTTATTTCTGATTAAATTAAACACTCAGTATTTTATAACATTTTATTTTCCCGAAATATTACCACGATACATTTATTGTCTTTACACTGCAACATTTAAACCTTGACTGACCCGTGACGGGTGATTACTTCGCCCGTCCAAACCGACATAAAAATAATACATTACAATCACAGATGTCGCTAAATACATCACAATAATCAATTTCAGAATTATTTTTTTTTATCATCAGTTGTTTTTTATTTCTAATCCTGCCGTGTTTGGTACTTAATAAAAAGTTTCAAGTTAGAGATTTAAAATAAATTGTCATAAAGTTATTTTGGACGATTGTCAATTGTTTTTTATAAATATTATTTAAATCTTACCGTGTTTGGTATCAAATTAAAGGTCTCGCGGAGGATATTTGAAATCAAGTGTCAAAAATTTGTTTTGGACGATTGTCAATTTTTTTTTATAAATATTATTTAAATCCTACCGTGCTTGGTATCAAATTAAAGGCCTCGCGGAGGAGATTTGAACTCAAGTGTCAAAAAGTTGTTTTGGACGATTGTCAATTGTTTATTATAAATATTATTTAAATCCTACTGTGTTTGGTATCAAATTAAAGGCCTCGCGAAGGAGATTTGAACTCAAGTGTCAAAAAGTTGTTTTGGACGATTGTAAATTGCTTTTTATAAATATTATTTAAATCCTACTGGGTTTGGTTCAAATTAAAGGTCTCGCGGAAGTGATTTGAACTCAAGTGTTAAAAAGTTGTTTTGGACGATTGTCAATTGTTTTTTTATAAATATTATTTAAATCCTACCGTGTTTGGTATTAAATTAAAGGCCTCGCGGAGGAGATTTGAACTCAAGTGTCAAAAAGTTGTTTTGCACGATTGTCAATTGTTTTTTATAAATATTATTTAAATCCTACTGGGTTTGGTTCAAATTAAAGGTCTCGCGGAAGTGATTTGAACTCAAGTGTTAAAAAGTTGTTTTGGACGATTGTCAATTGTTTTTTTATAAATATTATTTAAATCCTACCGTGTTTGGTATTAAATTAAAGGCCTCGCGGAGTAGATTTGAACTCAAGTGTCAAAAAGTTGTTCTGGATGATTGTCAATTGTTTTTTATAAATATTATTTAAATCCTACTGTGTTTGGTATCATATTAAAGGTCTCGCGGAAAAGATTTGAACTCAAGTGTTAAGAAGTTGTTTTGGACGATTGTCAATTGTTTTTTTATAAATATTATTTAAATCCTACCGTGTTTGGTATTAAATTAAAGGCCTCGCGGAGGAGATTTGAACTCAAGTGTCAAAAAGTTGTTTTGGACGATTGTCAATTGTTTTTTATAAATACTATTTAAATCCTACTGTGTTTGGTATCAAATTAAAGGTCTCGCAGAAGAGATTTGAACTCAAGTGTTAAAAAGTTATTTTGGACGATTGTCAATTGTTTTTTTATAAATATTATTTAAATCCTACCGTGTTTGGTATTGAATTAAAGGCCTCGCGGAGGAGATTTGAACTTAAGTATCAAAAAGTTGTTTTGGACGATTGTCAATTGTTTTTTATAAATATTATTTAAATCCTACTGGGTTTGGTTCAAATTAAAGGTCTCGCGGAAGTGATTTGAACTCAAGTGTTAAAAAGTTATTTTGGACGATTGTCAATTGTTTTTTTATAAATATTATTTAAATCCTACCGTGTTTGGTATTAAATTAAAGGCCTCGCGGAGTAGATTTGAACTCAAGTGTCAAAAAGTTGTTCTGGATGATTGTCAATTGTTTTTTATAAATATTATTTAAATCCTACTGTGTTTGGTATCATATTAAAGGTCTCGCGGAAGAGATTTGAACTCAAGTGTTAAGAAGTTGTTTTGGACGATTGTCAATTGTTTTTTTATAAATATTATTTAAATCCTACCGTGTTTGGTATTAAATTAAAGGCCTCGCGGAGGAGATTTGAACTCAAGTGTCAAAAAGTTGTTTTGCACGATTGTCAATTGTTTTTTATAAATATTATTTAAATCCTACTGGGTTTGGTTCAAATTAAAGGTCTCGCGGAAGTGATTTGAACTCAAGTGTTAAAAAGTTGTTTTGGACGATTGTCAATTGTTTTTTTTATAAATATTATTTAAATCCTACCGTGTTTGGTATTAAATTAAAGGCCTCGCGGAGTAGATTTGAACTCAAGTGTCAAAAAGTTGTTCTGGATGATTGTCAATTGTTTTTTATAAATATTATTTAAATCCTACTGTGTTTGGTATCATATTAAAGGTCTCGCGGAAGAGATTTGAACTCAAGTGTTAAGAAGTTGTTTTGGACGATTGTCAATTGTTTTTTTATAAATATTATTTAAATCCTACCGTGTTTGGTATTAAATTAAAGGCCTCGCGGAGGAGATTTGAACTCAAGTGTCAAAAAGTTGTTTTGGACGATTGTCAATTGTTTTTTATAAATACTATTTAAATCCTACTGTGTTTGGTATCAAATTAAAGGTCTCGCAGAAGAGATTTGAACTCAAGTGTTAAAAAGTTATTTTGGACGATTGTCAATTGTTTTTTATAAATAATATTTAAATCCTACCGTGTTTAGTACTAAACTAGCGTCGACCCCCGCCTACGGCGGGTGTCTCAGCTAGGGCTCCGCCATCTCTGAAAATCTCATAAAACTTATGTAGTTGCAATAATATAATAGGAAAAGGGTGATTAGTACATACGGCACACTACACAATATGGCATAATTCTTCCAGTTATAATTACTAATCTCGTCTCTTCGAGGCCTTATTTTGGCGACTAAATAAGAGAATTTTAAAAGAAATTTAAATCAAATACAACTTTCACAAATATTTGTTCATGTAATACCGATCTTTGTCAAACATGTCCAAGTGGTCTGCAATTAAAATAATATAAAAAATTTCATTAAATTTGTAATTTTTTTCTTTAGAATAACAAACTATTGTATTCAGAATTATACCGAACAATTCCGAATGCTAGCGTTGGAACCGGCACTAAATTTAACTTTTTTTATTGCTATTTTCTTAAATTTTTTATTAGTTTTGAGAATGTTATTTAATTATAACATACTACATATTCCACAAAAATAGTTTCACAAAATATATATAAAGACAAAATAGTCCGTGGTAAGGTAGATATATATATATCATTGTTGTAATCATGCGTTTGAAGAAGTTCAACCTGCCGCTTGCTGGAAATACACACATGGGCCACTGGTATAAATTTGTTACTATTGATCGCATTAGAAAAATCTAAATAATCCACATATTTTATTTAATTTTCATGCCCCGTAATTATTATAATACCTACAACAAATATTTCAAAATTAATACAACAAATGAAATCATACACCAAGTACCTGAACGTTGTAGATCAAATTTGATAATTTGAGTAGAAGTAAAATGTGTTGTGTACTGTAAATTTTCATTTATAAAATAATTGTACAAAAATAACTTTAATAACATAATTTCTCCAATTGGTTACGTCAAAATATCAAAACCTTTTCAACTACCTTTACTTCTTGAAATTTCTTCTACAAATGTTTTCGCTATCGTATTAAAAAATATCAGTATAATACACATTTTAATATATCAATTATGTTTCTGTGGAATATGGTGATTGAATAACCTTTTTGTAACAAGTTAATTTCGAAATATTTTAATTCATAACACTTGTCGTATACAAAAACATAGCATGGAGCATATATCACACATTTCAACACAATTTGTCAGATTGGGATCGCCCTGTCTTCAAAATATGATTGGTTTCACTTTATTTTATGCATTTCTTACTTATTTCTAACTATTCTTGTCATTGGACTATGGAATAAGATAATTTATGTTTAACCTACAAAATAAAATGTATTAAAACTCGAAATCCTTGCATTGCATAGGCAGTAGCTTGCGCACATTACTTAATAATTTAAAACTTGTATCAAAAAATACAACAATGCATTGATTACTCTAAACACTGATTACATCAAAGAATTATTACAATCTCATTGACTTTTGCCTGAAGAATAACCACATATAATGAAATTGTTGGACTTTATTAAATCCTTGAACTGGCCGTGAATTCTAGGCATTTCGGAATTTTTCAACTTTTGTAGAAACGTTTTTTTAAATGATTTTTTTATAAATTTAGATATTAGTTAACATATTTGCGCATTTATTGTAAACATAAATAAATTCACGAAAATTTCCCAGCATGTCTGCAATTAATGCAATTTATATTTAAAATTTCACACTGAACTGTCAAAAATGACAAGTAGTTATTCATTTACCTTATTCAAACGGCATGTACAATCAAAGTGAAAATTTTTATTTGAAATTATTTTCATTTTCTTTAAATTGACTTTTTAAAAATTTACTAATTTATAAGTATATTTGTTCATTTATTCTAAACACAAATAAATTTACAAAAATTGTCCAGCTTGTCTACAATTAATGTAATTAATATATTAAATTTCCAACTGAACTGTCAAAAATGACAAGTTTCATTCATTTATTCAAATTACGTGATCGTAAAACAGTAAAATTTCACAGGTTACTTGGATACTTGAAAAATTTCGCTTTTTTGGCCATTTTAAAGGACAAAATGAGGTAAAATAAAAAATCTGCTCCGAAAAGGCACTGAACGAAAAAATATAGTATTTAACAGTGAAAGTTTCATGTAAATCGGTTACTCCGTCTAGGCTGTAAAAATGAGCAACTGCCAGTGGTAAAAATATTGAAAACACGTTATGCTGTTTAGTATATAAGATTAAAGTCCTCGCGGTGGAGATTTGAACTCAAGTGACAAAAAGTTGTTTTGGACGATTGTCAATTGTTTTTTATAAATATTATTTACATCCTACTGGGTTTGGTTCAAATTAAAGGTCTCGCGGAAGTGATTTGAACTCAAGTGTTAAAAAGTTGTTTTGGACGATTGTCAACTGTTTTTTTTATAAATATTATTTAAATCCTACCGTGTTTGGTATTAAATTAAAGGCCTCGCGGAGGAGATTTGAACTCAAGTGTCAAAAAGTAATTATGGACGATTGTGAATTGTTTTATAAAAATATAATTTAAATTCTGCAATATTTGGTATCAAAGTAAAAGTCTCATGAAGAATATTTTAACTCAAGTGTCAAAATGTTATTTTGGTAAATCGTAAATTGTGTGAACGAAGTGACGAGCCTTCTTCGTCAATATACTGACATGGAAGCGAGAAACGTAGTGACGAGCTTGCTTCGCCGTTGAACTGACTTGAAAGCGAGGAACGAAGTGACGAGCTTTCTTTGTCAATATACTGACATGGAAGCGAGGAACGTAGTGACGAGCTTGCTTCGCCGTTGCACTGACTTGAAAGCGAGAAACGAAGTAACGAGCTATCTTCGTCAATGAAACGAGGAACGTAGTGACGAGCTTGCTTCGCAAATTATTTGGTATTGAAAGTTATTTAAGGCTACTCAATTTATTTCTCTACATTTTCAGTTGTAATCTTCTTCAGTAACGCGGAGCCTAGGGGACAGACCTGCGAAGCAGGTCGGACCGCTAGTCCCATATACTAAAAGGCTTACTCACTTTCTATATATACTTTCATCTGCCTAGTAACCAAATTTGTGCGCAGCTCTAGAGCCTAGACGATTTGACGGATTTCAGTTAAACCTTTACCGGAAGTTAGAGATTTTTTCAGAATAGCGCCTTTTCATGAATTCACATTTTTAGTACACATGATGTGCGAGATATTAAATAAATAAGGCGGAAATGCGTTTACGGATCAGAGTGTGCGGGTTGCTATCAAAGTGGAGTTTGTTGATTCTGGTTGTAACTTTACAAAAATTTATGTTCAATTTGTCATTTCTGACAGATCTGTTTCGAAATTCAAGTATAAATTACATATATTCTAGACAACTTAAAGATGTTTTGTAAATTTATCTGTATTTAGAATTAATGAACAAACATGTGTACTATTTTGTAAGTATTTTAAAAGTCAATTAAAAAAATTAAAATTGTTGCTGTTACTTTTCACAAATTGTGCAACTAGTTATTTTGACATTTCAGTCTGAAATTTTAAGTATAAATTACTTTTATTGTAGTTCAGTTAGACAAGTTTTGTAATTTATTTGTGTTTAGAATATATATGCAAACATTATTATTATTTTGTAATTATTTTAAATTTGAATTTTTTTTCTCATATTTTTTCAAATTTAAAATTAATATGACAGATGTCGTTGTTTGTCAACCTCAATTCTTTTAAGGAATTTAGGCGGTATAATTCAAATGAATTAACTTCTTCTAACATAAAAAAGTTGAGAGTTATTTTTCGCTTCATAGATGGTTTCTTTTTCTTCTCAAAAAATACAACAGATGTCTCTGCTCGACAACCTCGATGCTTCTAAATATTTTAGGCGGTAAAATTTAAACAAGTTAATTACTTATCTAATATAAAAAGTTCGTTTTAAATATTTATAATCAATTTTAGATTTTTTTTATATCTAAATTCGTAGCATTGTCAAAAAGGTATTTTAATCAATGATCAGTTGTTTTTTTATTTCTAATCAAATGTCACAAAATTATTATACACGTTCGTTAATTGTTTTTTCTGAATGTTATTTAAATCCTGCCGTGTTTGGCATTAAATTGAAGGTCTCACTCATCAGATTTAAACTAAAGTGTCAAAAAAATATTTTGGACGATCGTAATTTGTTTTTATAAATGTTATTTAAAACCTAACGTGTTTGGTATTGAATTAAATGTCTCAATCATGATATTTAAACTCAAGTATCAAAAATTTATTTTGGACGATCGCTAATTGTTTTTATAAATGTTATTTAAATCCTACCGTGTTTGGAATCAAATTACAGGTCTCGGAGAAGAGGTTTGAACTTAAGTGTCAAAAAGTTGTTTTTGGTGATTGTCAATTGTTTTGTATAAGTGTTATTTAAATCCTACCGTGTTTAGTATTGAATTAAAGGTCTTGCTCATGAGATTTAAACTCAAGTTTCAAAAAGTTATTTTGGACGAACGTCAATTGTTTTTTATAAATGTTATTTAAATCCTACAGTGTTTGAAATCAAATTAAAGGTCTCGCAGAGGAGGTTTGAATTAAAGTGTCAAAAAGTTGGTTTGGACGATTGTCAATTGTTTTCTATAAAAATTATTTAAATCCTACCGTGTTTGGTATTCAATTGAAGGTCTCGCAGAGGAGATTTGAACTAAAGTGTCAACAAGTTATTTTGGACGATTGACAATTGTTTTCTATAAAAATTATTTAAATCCTACCGTGTTTGGTATTGAATAAAAGGTCTCGCAGAGAAGATTTGAACTTAAGTGTCAAAAAGTTATTTTGGACGATTGTCAATTGTTTTTTTATAAATATTATTTAAATCCTACCGTGTTTGGTATAACATTAAAGGCCTCGCGAAGGAGATTTGAACTCAAGTGTCCAAAAGTTTTTTTGGACGACCGTTAATTGTTTTGTATAAATGTTATTTAATTCCTACCGTGTTTGGTATCAAATTAAAAGTCTCATGAAGGATGTTTCAACTCAAGTGTCAAAAAGTTATTTTGGTAAATCATCAATTGTTTTTTTTTTATAAATGTTATTAAATCCTAAAGTGTTTGGAATTGAATTAAATATCTCACGGAAAACGGAGAAATGAAGTGACGAGCTTGCTCCGCCATGCACTGACTTAAAAGCGAGGAACGAAGTGACGAGCTTTCTTCGTTAATGTACTGATATAGAAACGAGGAACATAGTGACGAGCTTGCTTCGCCGATGCACTTTTTGAAAGCGAGGAACGAAGGCACAAGCTTGCTTCGCCAATGTACTGACATGGAAGCGAGGAACATAGTGACGAGCTTGCTTCGTCGATGCACTGACATGGAAGCGAGGAACGTAGTGACGAGCTTGCTTCGCCAATTGTTTGGTATAAATTGGAAATTATTTAAGACTACCCAATTTATTTGTCTATATTTTCAGTTGTAATCTTCTTCAGTGACGCGGAGCCTAGGGGACAGACCTGCGAAGCAGGTCGGGCCGCTAGTCCTATATACTAATCGGCGTGGGTCTGAACTGTCACTCTATAGATTAGCCAATCTAACAACCACTTTTGCCCATTTCTACAGCCTAGACGGTTTGATGTATTCGGGTGAAATTTTTTTTGTGTGTTAAAGGTCCCTGTGGAACAGTGCCTTTTGCGTGTCTCATATTTTTCTTAAACATGATGTGCGAAATATTAAATGCGAAAGACATTAAATTTTTCCATCAAGGGGGGCCTCGGGTTGCTACGAAAGTGTACTTTGTTGATTGTAGTTGTAACTTTTCACAAATTTTTGTTCAATTTGACATGTATGACAGATCTGTTTCAAATTTTGAGTAGAAATTACATTAATTCTAGGCAAGTTGAAGATGTTTTGTAAATTTATCTGTGTTTAAAATAAATGAGTGAACATGTGTACTATAATGTAAATATTTTAAAAGTCAATGAAAAAAATTAAAATTGTAGCTGTCACTTTTCACGAATTTGTGTTCATCCTGTCATTTTTGACATATCTGTTTGAAACTGTAAGTATAAATTGAATTAATTCTAGACTAGATAAAAAAATTTGGCAAATTTACCTGTGTTTAGAATAAATGAGGGAACATGTTTACTATATTGTAGATTTTTTAAATGTGAATTTTTTTATATTTTATTCAAATTCAAAATAAATATGACAGATGTCGCTGTTCGACAACCTCGATTAATTTAAAGATTTTAGGTGGTAAAATTCAAATGAGATAATTTGTTATCCAACACAAAAAAGTTGAAAATTATGTTAAACTTCATATATAGTTTCTTTTCCTTTTCAAAAAATACAACAGATGTCTCTGCTCGACAACCTCGATGCTTCTTAAATATTTTAGGGGTAAAATTTAAATAAGTTATTTACTTATCTAATATAAAAAGTTCGTTTTAAATAATTAAAATCAATTTCAGTTTTTTTAAATCTAAATTCGTAAAAGTGTCAAAAAGTTATTTTGAACGGTCATCAATTGTTTTTTTATAAATATTATTTAAATCCTATCGTGTTTGGTATTGAATTAAAGGTCTCGCAGAGGAGATTTGAACTCAAGTGTCAAAAAGTTGTTTTGGACGATTGTCAATTGTTTTTTATAAATATTATTTAAATCCTACCGTGTTTTGTATCAAATTAAAGGTCTTGCGGAGGAGATTTAAACACAACTGGCAAAAAATTGTTTTGCACGATTGTCAATTGTTTTTTTACAAATATTATTTAAATTCTATCGTGTTTGGTATCAAATTATTAGTCTCGCGGAGGAGATTTGAACTCAAGTGACAAAAAGTTGTTTTGCACGATTCTCAATTGTTTTTTTATAAATGTAATTTAAATCCTACCGTGTTTGGTATTGAATTAAATGTCTGGTTCATGAGATTTAACCTCAAGTGTCAAAAAGTTGTTTTGGACGATTGGCAATTGTTTTTTATAAATATTATTTAAAATAAAAAAGTTGTTTTTGACGATTGACAATTGTTTTTTATAAATATTATTTAAATCCTACCGTGTTTGGTATCAAATTAAAGGTCTTGCGGAGCAGATTTGAACCCAACTGGCAAAAAATTGTTTTGTACGATTGTCAATTGTTTTTTACAAATATTATTTAAATTCTATCGTATTTGGAATCAAATTAATAGACTCACAGAGGAGATTTAAACTCAAGTGTAAAAAAGTTATTTTTGACGATCGTTAATTGTTTTTTTATAAATATTATTTAAATCCTACCGTCTTTGGTATCAAATTAAATATCACGGAAGAGATTTAAACTTAAGCGCCATAATGTAGTAACATGGAAGCGAGGAACTATGTGACGAGCTTGCTTCGCCGATGCACTGACTTGAAAGCGAGGAACGAAGTGACGAGCATTCCTCGTCTATGTACTGACATGGAAGTCAGGAACGTAGTGACGAGCTTGCTTCGCCGATGCATTGACTTGAAAGCAAGGAACGAAGTGACGAGCTTTCTTCGTCAATGCACTGATATGGAAGCAAGGAACGTAGTGACGAGTTTGCTTCGCCAATTGTTTTATATTTATTGGAAGTTATTTATGATTATGACTACTCAATCTACTTTTTAACATTTTCAGTTATAATCTTCTTCAAGGTCGCGGAGCCTAGGGGACAATCAGTACGATTGGCAATTAATTTACTGAAAATGTCCCTAAACCTAGCTTGTGGAGTTTTGAATGCAATGGTTTAGGCTCAAAAAGTAGGAAAAAGTAGTGATGAATCCTCCTTGTCATAAATAATAACGATCAGCAATTGTTTTTCTGGTAATTACTAGAAACCTAACTTAGGGGTATTTAATGCCAATGCACTGACATGAAAGCAAGGAACGAAGTGACGAGCTTTCTTCTCCAATTTAATAACATGGAAGCGGGGAACAAAGAGACAAATTTTCTTCGACAATTGCTTGCTAACTTTAAGGTATTTGCTTAAACTAGCAATTTGTTTTGCTATAGTTTTAGTTGCTATCTTCTTTAGAGTCGCGGAGCCTAGGGGTCAGACTTGCGAAGCAGGTCGGACCGCTAGTCCAATATACTAATCAGTATGCGGATCTATAGATTTACCTATCTAGCAACCAATAATTATTCATCGCTACAGCCTAAACGGTGTGATGGTTTCGGGTGAAACTTTCCAGGGATATAAAGAACGCCGAGGACTAGTGCCTTTTGTATGTTTCAGATTTTTTCTACACATGATGTGCGAAATATTAAATAAATAGTGTTCCGTGTTGCTTTTGTTAAATAACACGCGTTGCTACTTCTGTTAAAAATTCAAAGATAAAGGGAATTGACAGTACACTTTGAAATTAATTTTCTTATTGTTAAATTGATGTTTTAAAATTTTACAAAATATTAAACTTGTACATTAATATATTCTACACACAAATACATTTCTCATACTTATCTAACTTGTCTACAAATAAAGTAATTTATTTTTTAAATTTCAAAGTGAACTGTCAATACACTTTACCTTTAATTGTTTGAAAAAAAGAATGACAACTTGTCATTTTTGACAGTTCAGTTCGAAGTTTTAATTATACATTACTTTAATTGTGGACAAGTTAGATAAATTTGGCAAATTTATTTGTTTTTAGAATAATAGTGCGTACATTGTTTACTATTTTATAATTTTTTTAAATGTGAATTTTTTTTTTCATATTTTTTCAAATTCAAAATAAATATGACATATGTATTTATCCGTCAACCACGATTCTTTTAAGGATTTTAGGCGGTAAAATTCAAATGAGTTATTTTCTTATCTAACACAAAAAAGTTGAAAATTATTTTTCTCTTCATAGATGGTTTCTTTTCCGCGTCAAAAAATACACAGATGTCTCTGCTCGACAACCTTGATGCTTATAATTATAAGTATTTTAGGCGGTAAAATTTAAATAAGTTTATTACTTATTTAATATAAAAAGATCGTTTTAAATATTTATTTAATTTCAGAATTATTTTTTTTATCATGAGTTGTTTTCATTTCTAATACTGCCGTGTTTGGTACTAAATTAAAAGTTTCACGTTCGAGATTTAAAATAAGGTGACGATTGTCAATTGTTTTTTATAAATATTATTTAAATCCTACCGTGTTTGATATTGAATTAAAGGTCTCGCAGAGGAGATTTGAACTCAAGTGTCAAAAAGATGTTTTGGACGATTGTCAATTGTTTTTAATAAATATTATTTAAATCCTACCGTATTTGGTATCAAATTAAAGGTCTCGGGGAGGAGATTTGAACTCAAGTGTCAAAATGTTGTTTTGGACGATCGTTAATTGTTTTGTATAAATTTTATTTAATTCATACCGTGTTTGGTATCAAATTAAAGGCCTCGCGGAAGAGATTTGAACTCAAGTATTAAAAAGTTGTTTTGGGCGATTGTCAATTGTTTTTTATAAATATTATTTAAATCCTACCGTGTTTGGTATCAAATTAAAGGCCTCGGAGGGGCGATTTAAACTCAAGTGTCAAAAAGTTATTTTTGACGTTTGTCAATTGTTTTTTATAAATATTATTTAAATCTTACCGTGTTTGGTTTCAAATTAAAGGTCTCGCGGAGGAGATTTGAACTCAAGTGTCAAAAAATTGTTTTGGACGATTGTTAATTGTTTTTAATAAATATTATTTAAATCCTACCATATTTGGTATCAAATTAAAAGTCTCGGGGAAGAGATTTGAACTCAAGGGTCAAAATGTTGTTTTGGACGATCGTTAATTGTTTTGTATAAATGTTATTTAATTCCTTCGGTGCTTGGTATCAAATTAAAGGCCTCGCGGAGGAGAATTGAACTCAAATGTCAAAAAGTTGTTTTGGACGATCGTTATCTGTTTTGTATAAATTTTATTTAATTCATACCGTGTTTGGTATCAAATTAAAAGCCTCGCGGAGGAAATTTGAACTCAAGTATTAAAAAGTTGTTTTGGGCGATTGTCAATTGTTTTTTATAAATATTATTTAAATCCTACCGTGTTTGGTATCAAATTAAAGGTCCCGCGGAAGATATTTGAACTCAAGTGTCAAATAGTTGTTTTGGACGATCGTTAATTGTTTTGTATATATGTTATTTAATTCCTACCGTGTTTGGTATTCAATTAAAGATCTCGCAGAGGAGATTTGAACTCAAGTGTCATAAAATTGTTTTGGACGATTGTCAATTGTTTTCTATAAAAATTACTTAAATCCCACCGTGTTTGGTATTAAATAAAAGGTCTCTGAGAGAAGATATATGTATTTAAATCCTACCGTGATTGGTATCAAATTAAAAGTCTCATGAAGGATATTTCAACTCAAGTGTCAAAAAGTTATTTTGGTAAATCATCAATTTTTTTTTATAAATGTTATTTAAATCCTTACGGGTATGGTATTGAATTAAATATCTCACGGAAGAAATTTAAACTAAAGTGCCAAATAGTAGTAACATAAAAGCGAGAAACTAAGTGACGAGTTTGTTTTGCCCATGAACTGACTTGAAAGCGAGGAACGAAGTGACGAGCTTTCTTCGTCAATATACTGACATGGAAGCGAGGAACGTAGTGACGAGCTTGCTTCGCCAATTGTTTGGTATTAATTGGAAGTTATTTAAGACTATCAATTTATATTACTACATTTTCAGTTGTAAAATAAAAAATTTTCATTTTGATGCTACTTTTACTTTAAACTGGGAAAAGTCGCTATTACATGACAAATTTATTAAAAATAAAGTAAATGCGTTAAATTTGTCGACAATGTAGGGTGCAATTTATTATATATTATTATTGACGGTTCTTTTAATTTGACAAGATAATAATAGAAATGTCAGATTTAGAGAAGTCTTTGTAACATAATCAAATTTAATAAAAATAAAATAAAACCATGAAATTTAGAGAAAAAAAAAGTTTCCAACCTTTTTTTTTATTTTACTTGACTTTAGATTAAGTAACTTTGGTAGTACACTATCAAATTTAGTAATAATAAAGTAAATCCGTCAAATTTGTCGACAAAAGAGAATGCAAATTATTGTACATTATTATTGATAATATTTTAAAATTACCAATGGAAATATCAGATTGGCAAAATTATTTATCACATGATCAAATATTAATTAAGTTGTGTTTGATTTAATTATTTTTTTAAAATCACTTTTTGGGTATCCAAAGAAAGATGTCGAATAGACGGGACAAATGATAATATAAAAAATGGCGGCTGTCGATTATTATCATAAAAGACATCACAAAAATATAGTGTTTGGTATCAAATGAGAATCTTAAATAGACAAATATAAATTTTTAGCTTTGATTGTACTTTGAAATGTAACTGACGTAAGACTGGTTGGTTGGTATTACACGATCAAATTTTATAAAAATTTTAAAAACCGCGAAATTTAAAGGAAAAAAATTCCATTACAATTTCACGATTTTATTCTACTTTGACGTTAGATAAGGTAAAGTCGACAATGTGGAATGCAAATTATTATACATTATTATTGGCGGTATTTTTAAATTGCCAAGAAGACAATAGAAATGTCAGATTGGCAAAATATTTGTTATATGATCAAATATTAATGTAATTTGTGTTTAATTTAAATTAAAAAAATTTTTTTAAGGTATCTAACTTGTGGTGTATGAAATGAAATGTTTTAAGAGTTCCCAGATAATCATTTTTTAAGTCACTTGAAATCTATTGCAAGGGTAAAAATTCAAACACTTGGTCTTGGTAATACGATTATCCACGGAATATTTAATAATTGTGTTTGTTGTAATTTTTTTCGCAAACCGATTCTGATCGGCAATTATTTTTCCTTACAATTCATGAATATTTGCGACCTGTGGGGTACCAAGTAAAATGTTTCAGAAGTGAAATATTGAGTCATCTTTATTATAAATCAGTACGATTGGCAAATGCTATTCTGAAAATTCCCCTAAAGCTAGCTTGTGAAGTATTGAATGTAACGTTTCAGGCTCAAAAAGTTGGAAAAAGTAGTGATGAACCTTCTTTATCACAAATAATTACGATCAGCAATTGCTTTTGTGGAAATTACTAGAAACTTAACTAAGGGATATTAAATGTACTGTTTTAGGGATGGGAAGTTAAGAGACACTGACATGAAAGCGAGGAACGAAATAACGAGCTTTCCTCGCCATTGTACTGACATGAAAGCGAGGAACGAAGTGATGTGTTTTCTTCGCCAATTTACTGACTTGGAAGCGAGGAACAAAGAGACTGCTATCTTCTTTAGTGTCGCGGAGCCTAGGGGTCAGACCTGCGAAGCAGGTCGGACCGCTAGTAATAGCTAATGTTGGTGAAAGCAAGATAAAAATGCTGTTTTAAGCATGCAAAAGCATACAAAACGCCGTTTTCAAGTATTTAAACTGTCATATTCAGGTATATGTCGTGTGTTATGGCTTATGTTTGCAAAATCAAGATAAAATAGCTGTTTTCAGCTTCCAAAAACATACAAAATGCTGTTTTCAAGTATTTAAACTGTCATATTCATGTATATGTCGTGTGTAATGGCTTATGTTTGGAAAATCAAGATAAAATAGCTGTTTTCAGCTTGCAAAAACATACAAAATGCTGTTTTCAGTATTTAAACTGTCATATTCATGTATATGTCGTGTGTATTGGATCATGTTTGCAAAATCAAGATAAAATAGCTGTTTTCAGCTTGCAAAAACATACAAAATGCTGTTTTCAAGTATTTAAACTGTCATATTCATGTATATGTCGTCTGTAATGGCTTATGTTTCCAAAATCAAGATAAAATAGCTGTTTTCAGCTTGCAAAAATATACAAAATGCTGTTTTCAGTAATTAAACTGTCATATTCATGTATATGTCGTGTGTATTGGCTCATGTTTACAAAATCAAGATAAAATAGCTGTTTTCAGCTTGCAAAAACATACAAAATGTTGTTTTCAAGTATTTAAACTGTCATATTCATGTATATGTCGTGTGTAATGGCTTATGTTTGCAAAATCAAGATAAAATAGCTGTTTTCAGCTTGCAAAAATATACAAAATGCTGTTTTCAAGTATTTATACTGTCATATTCATGTTTCTGTCGTGTATAATAGCTAATGTTGGTGAAATGCTGTTTTAAGCATGGAAAAGCATACAAAACACCGTTTTCAAATATTTAAACTGTCATATTCATGTATTTGTCGTGTGTAATGGCTTATGTTTGCAAAATCAAGATAAAATAGCTGTTTTCAGCTTGCAAAAACATACAAAATGCTGTTTTCAAGTATTTAAATTGTCATATTCATGTTTCTGTCGTGTATAATGGCTAATGTTGGTGAAATCAAGATAAAATTGTTGTTTTAAGCATGCAAAAGCATACAAAACGCCGTTTTCAAATATTTAAACTCTCATATTCTTGTATATGTCGTGTATAATAGCTTGTGTTTGCAAAATCAAGATAAAATAGCTGTTTTCAGCTTACAAAAACATACAAAGTGCAGTTTTCAAGTATTTAAACCGTCATATTCATGTTTCTGTCGTGTATAATAGCTAATGTTGGTGAAAGCAAGATAAAAATGCTGTTTTAAGCATGCAAAAGCATACAAAACGCCGTTTTCAAGTATTTAAACTGTCATATTCAGGTATATGTCGTGTGTTATGGCTTATGTTTGCAAAATCAAGATAAAATAGCTGTTTTCAGCTTCCAAAAACATACAAAATGCTGTTTTCAAGTATTTAAACTGTCATATTCATGTATATGTCGTGTGTAATGGCTTATGTTTGGAAAATCAAGATAAAATAGCTGTTTTCAGCTTGCAAAAACATACAAAATGCTGTTTTCAGTATTTAAACTGTCATATTCATGTATATGTCGTGTGTATTGGATCATGTTTGCAAAATCAAGATAAAATAGCTGTTTTCAGCTTGCAAAAACATACAAAATGCTGCTTTCAAGTATTTAAACTGTCATATTCATGTATATGTCGTCTGTAATGGCTTATGTTTCCAAAATCAAGATAAAATAGCTGTTTTCAGCTTGCAAAAATATACAAAATGCTGTTTTCAGTATTTAAACTGTCATATTCATGTATATGTCGTGTGTATTGGCTCATGTTTGCAAAATCAAGATAAAATAGCTGTTTTCAGCTTGCAAAAACATACAAAATGTTGTTTTCAAGTATTTAAACTGTCATATTCATGTATATGTCGTGTGTAATGGCTTATGTTTGCAAAATCAAGATAAAATAGCTGTTTTCAGCTTGCAAAAATATACAAAATGCTGTTTTCAAGTATTTATACTGTCATATTCATGTTTCTGTCGTGTATAATAGCTAATGTTGGTGAAATGCTGTTTTAAGCATGGAAAAGCATACAAAACACCGTTTTCAAGTATTTAAACTGTCATATTCATGTATTTGTCGTGTGTAATGGCTTATGTTTGCAAAATCAAGATAAAATAGCTGTTTTCAGCTTGCAAAAACATACAAAATGCTGTTTTCAAGTATTTAAATTGTCATATTCATGTTTCTGTCGTGTATAATGGCTAATGTTGGTGAAATCAAGATAAAATTGTTGTTTTAAGCATGCAAAAGCATACAAAACGCCGTTTTCAAATATTTAAACTCTCATATTCTTGTATATGTCGTGTATAATAGCTTGTGTTTGCAAAATCAAGATAAAATAGCTGTTTTCAGCTTACAAAAACATACAAAGTGCAGTTTTCAAGTATTTAAACCGTCATATTCATGTTTCTGTCGTGTATAATAGCTAATGTTGGTGAAAGCAAGATAAAAATGCTGTTTTAAGCATGCAAAAGCATACAAAACGCCGTTTTCAAGTATTTAAACTGTCATATTCAGGTATATGTCGTGTGTTATGGCTTATGTTTGCAAAATCAAGATAAAATAGCTGTTTTCAGCTTCCAAAAACATACAAAATGCTGTTTTCAAGTATTTAAACTGTCATATTCATGTATATGTCGTGTGTAATGGCTTATGTTTGGAAAATCAAGATAAAATAGCTGTTTTCAGCTTGCAAAAACATACAAAATGCTGTTTTCAGTATTTAAACTGTCATATTCATGTATATGTCGTGTGTATTGGATCATGTTTGCAAAATCAAGATAAAATAGTTGTTTTCAGCTTGCAAAAACATACAAAATGCTGTTTTCAAGTATTTAAACTGTCATATTCATGTATATGTCGTCTGTAATGGCTTATGTTTCCAAAATCAAGATAAAATAGCTGTTTTCAGCTTGCAAAAATATACAAAATGCTGTTTTCAGTATTTAAACTGTCATATTCATGTATATGTCGTGTGTATTGGCTCATGTTTGCAAAATCAAGATAAAATAGCTGTTTTCAGCTTGCAAAAACATACAAAATGTTGTTTTCAAGTATTTAAACTGTCATATTCATGTATATGTCGTGTGTAATGGCTTATGTTTGCAAAATCAAGATAAAATAGCTGTTTTCAGCTTGCAAAAATATACAAAATGCTGTTTTCAAGTATTTATACTGTCATATTCATGTTTCTGTCGTGTATAATAGCTAATGTTGGTGAAATGCTGTTTTAAGCATGGAAAAGCATACAAAACACCGTTTTCAAGTATTTAAACTGTCATATTCATGTATTTGTCGTGTGTAATGGCTTATGTTTGCAAAATCAAGATAAAATAGCTGTTTTCAGCTTGCAAAAACATACAAAATGCTGTTTTCAAGTATTTAAATTGTCATATTCATGTTTCTGTCGTGTATAATGGCTAATGTTGGTGAAATCAAGATAAAATTGTTGTTTTAAGCATGCAAAAGCATACAAAACGCCGTTTTCAAATATTTAAACTCTCATATTCTTGTATATGTCGTGTATAATAGCTTGTGTTTGCAAAATCAAGATAAAATAGCTGTTTTCAGCTTACAAAAACATACAAAGTGCAGTTTTCAAGTATTTAAACCGTCATATTCATGTTTCTGTCGTGTATAATAGCTAATGTTGGTGAAAGCAAGATAAAAATGCTGTTTTAAGCATGCAAAACCATACAAAACACCGTTTTCAAGTATTTAAACTGTCATATTAATGTATATGTCGTGTGTATTGGCTTATGTTTGCAAAATCAAGATAAAATAGCTGTTTTCAGCTTGCAAAAAATTACAAAATGCTGTTTTCAAGTATTTAAATTGTCATATTCATGTTTCTGTCGTGTATAATAGCTAATGTTTGGAAAGCAAGATAAAAATGCTGTTTTAAGCATGCAAAAGCATACAAAACACCGTTTTCAAGTATTTAAACTGTCATATTCATGTTTCTGTCGTGTATAATAGCTAATGTTGGTGAAAGCAAGATAAAAATTCTGTTTTAAGCATGCAAAAGCATACAAAACACCGTTTTCAAGTATTTAAACTGTCATATTCATGTACATGTCGTGTGTATTGGCTTATGTTTGCAAAATCAAGATAAAATAGCGGTTTTCAGCTTGCAAAAATATACAAAATGCTGCTTTCAAGTATTTAAACTGTCATATTCATGTTTCTGTCGTGTATAATAGCTAATGTTTGTGAAAGCAAGATAAAAATGCTGTTTTAAGCATGCAAAAGCATAAAAAACACCGTTTTCAAGTATTTAAACTGCCATATTCTTGTATATGTCGTGTATAATAGCTTGTGTTTGCAAAATCAAGATAAAATAGCTGTTTTCAGCTTGCAAAAACATACATAGTGCTGTTTTCAAGTATTTAAACTGTCATATTCATGTTTCTGTCGTGTATAATAGCTAATGTTGGTGAAATGCTGTTTTAAGCATGGAAAAGCATACAAAACACCGTTTTCAAGTATTTAAACTGTCATATTCATGTATTTGTCGTGTGTAATGGCTTATGTTTGCAAAATCAAGATAAAATAGCTGTTTTCAGCTTGCAAAAACATACAAAATGCTGTTTTCAAGTATTTAAATTGTCATATTCATGTTTCTGTCGTGTATAATGGCTAATGTTGGTGAAATCAAGATAAAATTGTTGTTTTAAGCATGCAAAAGCATACAAAACGCCGTTTTCAAATATTTAAACTGTCATATTCTTGTATATGTCGTGTATAATAGCTTGTGTTTGCAAAATCAAGATAAAATAGCTGTTTTCAGCTTACAAAAACATACAAAGTGCAGTTTTCAAGTATTTAAACCGTCATATTCATGTTTCTGTCGTGTATAATAGCTAATGTTGGTGAAAGCAAGATAAAAATGCTGTTTTAAGCATGCAAAACCATACAAAACACCGTTTTCAAGTATTTAAACTGTCATATTAATGTATATGTCGTGTGTATTGGCTTATGTTTGCAAAATCAAGATAAAATAGCTGTTTTCAGCTTGCAAAAACTTACAAAATGCTGTTTTCAAGTATTTAAATTGTCATATTCATGTTTCTGTCGTGTATAATAGCTAATGTTTGGAAAGCAAGATAAAAATGCTGTTTTAAGCATGCAAAAGCATACAAAACACCGTTTTCAAGTATTTAAACTGTCATATTCATGTTTCTGTCGTGTATAATAGCTAATGTTGGTGAAAGCAAGATAAAAATGCTGTTTTAGGCATGCAAAAGCATACAAAACACCGTTTTCAAGTTTTTAAACTGTCATATTCATGTATATGTCGTGTGTAATGGCTTATGTTTGCAAAATCAAGATAAAATAGCTGTTTTCAGCTTGCAAAAACAGACAAAATGCTGTTTTCAAGTATTTAAACAGTCATATGCATGTTTCTGTCGTGTATTATAGCTAATGTTGGTGAAAGCAAGATAAAAATTCTGTTTTAAGCATGCAAAAGCATACAAAACACCGTTTTCAAGTATTTAAACTGTCATATTCATGTACATGTCGTGTGTATTGGCTTATGTTTGCAAAATCAAGAAAAAATAGCTGCTTTCAGCTTGCAAAAACATACAAAATGCTGTTTTCAAGTATTTAAACTGTCATATTCATGTTTCTGACGTGTATAATAGCTAATGTTGGTGAAAGCAAAATAAAAATGCTGTTTTAAGCATGCAAAAGCATACAAAACACCGTTTTCAAGTATTTAAACTGCCATATTCTTGTATATGTCATGTATAATAGCTTGTGTTTGCAAAATCAAGATAAAATAGCTGTTTTCAGCTTGCAAAAACATACATAGTGCTGTTTTCAAGTATTTAAACTGTCATATTCATGTTTCTGTCGTGTATAATAGCTAATGTTGGTGAAATGCTGTTTTAAGCATGGAAAAGCATACAAAACACCGTTTTCAGTATTTAAACTGTCATATTCATGTATATGTCGTGTGTATTGGATCATGTTTGCAAAATCAAGATAAAATAGCTGTTTTCAGCTTGCAAAAACATACAAAATGCTGTTTTCAAGTATTTAAACTGTCATATTCATGTATATGTCGTCTGTAATGGCTTATGTTTCCAAAATCAAGATAAAATAGCTGTTTTCAGCTTGCAAAAATATACAAAATGCTGTTTTCAGTATTTAAACTGTCATATTCATGTATATGTCTTGTGTATTGGCTCATGTTTGCAAAATCAAGATAAAATAGCTGTTTTCAGCTTGCAAAAACATACAAAATGTTGTTTTCAAGTATTTAAACTGTCATATTCATGTATATGTCGTCTGTAATGGCTTATGTTTCCAAAATCAAGATAAAATAGCTGTTTTCAGCTTGCAAAAATATACAAAATGCTGTTTTCAGTATTTAAACTGTCATATTCATGTATATGTCGTGTGTATTGGCTCATGTTTGCAAAATCAAGATAAAATAGCTGTTTTCAGCTTGCAAAAACATACAAAATGTTGTTTTCAAGTATTTAAACTGTCATATTCATGTATATGTCGTGTGTAATGGCTTATGTTTGCAAAATCAAGATAAAATAGCTGTTTTCAGCTTGCAAAAATATACAAAATGCTGTTTTCAAGTATTTATACTGTCATATTCATGTTTCTGTCGTGTATAATAGCTAATGTTTGTGAAAGCAAGATAAAAATGCTGTTTTAAGCATGCAAAAGCATAAAAAACACCGTTTTCAAGTATTTAAACTGCCATATTCTTGTATATGTCATGTATAATAGCTTGTGTTTGCAAAATCAAGACAAAATAGCTGTTTTCAGCTTGCAAAAACATACATAGTGCTGTTTTCAAGTATTTAAACTGTCATATTCATGTTTCTGTCGTGTATAATAGCTAATGTTGGGGAAATGCTGTTTTAAGCATGGAAAAGCATACAAAACACCGTTTTCAAGTATTTAAACTGTCATATTCATGTATTTGTCGTGTGTAATGGCTTATGTTTGCAAAATCAAGATAAAATAGCTGTTTTCAGCTTGCAAAAACATACAAAATGCTGTTTTCAAGTATTTAAATTGTCATATTCATGTTTCTGTCGTGTATAATGGCTAATGTTGGTGAAATCAAGATAAAATTGTTGTTTTAAGCATGCAAAAGCATACAAAACGCCGTTTTCAAATATTTAAACTGTCATATTCTTGTATATGTCGTGTATAATAGCTTGTGTTTGCAAAATCAAGATAAAATAGCTGTTTTCAGCTTACAAAAACATACAAATTGCAGTTTTCAAGTATTTAAACCGTCATATTCATGTTTCTGTCGTGTATAATAGCTAATGTTGGTAAAAGCAAGATAAAAATGCTGTTTTAAGCATGCAAAAGCATACAAAACACCGTTTTCAAGTTTTTAAACTGTCATATTCATGTTTATGTCGTGTGTAATGGCTTATGTTTGCAAAATCAAGATAAAATAGCTGTTTTCAGCTTGCAAAAACATACAAAATGCTGTTTTCAAGTATTTAAACAGTCATATGCATGTTTCTGTCGTGTATTATAGCTAATGTTGGTGAAAGCAAGATAAAAATTCTGTTTTAAGCATGCAAAAGCATACAAAACACCGTTTTCAAGTATTTAAACTGTCATATTCATGTACATGTCGTGTGTATTGGCTTATGTTTGCAAAATCAAGATAAAATAGCTGCTTTCAGCTTGCAAAAACATACAACATGCTGTTTTCAAGTATTTAAACTGTCATATTCATGTTTCTGACGTGTATAATAGCTAATGTTGGTGAAAGCAAGATAAAAATGCTGTTTTAAGCATGCAAAAGCATACAAAACACCGTTTTCAAGTATTTAAACTGTCATATTCATGCATATGTCGTGTGGTAATGGCTTATGTTTGCAAATTCAAGATAAAATAGCTGTTTTCAGCTTGCAAAAACATACATAGTGCTGTTTTCAAGTATTTAAACTGTCATATTCATGTTTCTGTCGTGTATAATAGCTAATGTTTGTGAAAGCAAAATAAAAATGCTGTTTTAAGCATGGAAAATTATACAAAACACCGTTTTCAAGTATTTAAACTGTCATATTCATGTATTTGTCGTGTGTTATGGCTTATGTTTGTAAAATCAAGATTAAATAGCTGTTTTCAGCTTGCAAAAACATACAAAATGCTGTTTTCAAGTATATAAATTGTCATATTCATGTTTCTGTCGTGTATAATGGCTAATGTTGGTGAAATCAAGATAAAATTGTTGTTTTAAGCATGCAAAAGCATACAAAACGCCGTTTTCAAATATTTAAACTGTCATATTCTTGTATATGTCGTGTATAATAGCTTGTGTTTGCAAAATCAAGATAAAATAACTGTTTTCAGCTTGCAAAAACTTACAAAATGCTGTTTTCAAGTATTTAAACTGTCATATTCATGTTTCTGACGTGTATAATAGCTAATGTTGGTGAAAGCAAGATAAAAATTCTGTTTTAAGCATGCAAAAGCATACAAAACACCGTTTTCAAGTATTTAAACTGTCATATTCATGTACATGTCGTGTGTATTGGCTTATGTTTGCAAAATCAAGATAAAATAGCTGTTTTCAGCTTGCAAAAACATACAAAATGCTGTTTTCAAGTATTTATACTGTCATATTCATGTTTCTGTCGTGTATAATAGCTAATGTTTGTGAAAGCAAGATAAAAATGCTGTTTTAAGCATACAAAAGCATACAAAACACCGTTTTCAAGTATTTAAACTGCCATATTCTTGTATATGTCGTGTATAATAGCTTGTGTTTGCAAAATCAAGATAAAATAGCTGTTTTCAGCTTGCAAAAACATACATAGTGCTGTTTTCAAGTATTTAAACTGTCATATTCATGTTTCTGTCGTGTATAATAGCTAATGTTGGAGAAAGCAAAATAAAAATGCTGTTTTAAGCATGGAAAAGCATACAAAACACCGTTTTTAAGTATTTAAACTGTCATATTCATGTATTTGTCGTGTGTAATGGCTTATGTTTGCAAAATCAAGATAAAATAGCTGTTTTCAGCTTGCAAAAACATACAAAATGCTGTTTTCAAGTATTTAAATTGTCATATTCATGTTTCTGTCGTGTATAATGGCTAATGTTGGTGAAATCAAGATAAAATTGTTGTTTTAAGCATGCAAAAGCATACAAAACGCCGTTTTCAAATATTTAAACTGTCATATTCTTGTATATGTCGTGTATAATAGCTTGTGTTTGCAAAATCAAGATAAAATAGCTGTTTTCAGCTTACAAAAACATACAAAGTGCAGTTTTCAAGTATTTAAACCGTCATATTCATGTTTCTGTCGTGTATAATAGCTAATGTTGGTGAAAGCAAGATAAAAATGCTGTTTTAAGCATGCAAAACCATACAAAACACCGTTTTCAAGTATTTAAACTGTCATATTCATGTATATGTCGTGTGTAATGGCTTATGTTTGCAAAATCAAGATAAAATAGCTGTTTTCAGCTTGCAAAAACATACAAAATGCTGTTTTCAAGTATTTAAACTGTTATATT